>JAINUG010000050.1:655000-657500 GCA_029706075.1 Aldrovandia affinis | reverse complement strand
GACTTTTTTTATATATTCTTTCTCCAGACGATCTTCAATTAGGCTGAAGGGGGGAGCCTCGTCAGGCTTCTCTGCACAAATACTGAAGTGAAGCAGTCGTGTCAGCTAATGCGATCTAACAGATCCAATTCAGCGCTCAGCTCAGCTCCGCCGCTGGACTGCAGAGAGGAAGTGAAGCTGGTGGCTCACCAGTGGCGTCGTTTTGGTATGGCAAGGTATGGCACTCGCCATACCTTGGCTTCTAGCCACATTTTAAATTTTAAATCAATATGAAATAGCCTATGTTTCACGTGATAAAATCACATCATTTTATGTGATTTTTTCCGCTCCACAAAGGTAACTCAAAAACCTTGTCCGTTATTCTCATTCATTCAGGTGGGTTAAACAAACTGTATAAACGCCATAATACTGTTACAGTTTTTTTCAACTGCTAACATGCATTGGTCAAAACTGAAGTCACATTGTCAAAACTCTTCACACAGTCAGCGAACCAGAAGTCTATGTGGACCAAACAATTCATCATTTTTCATTGCTTTCACACAAAATGCATTCAATGACCACATTTTCCAAAATCCATGAACTCTTTTCTCATTCATACTCCACCATCCGCAAAACACTATATATTTGCAACACATTTTGTGCAGCACAACACACTGTTTACAAAACTGTTAAAAACGCATTCAAAACAGAATTACGTCACAATGTGTGCAGCACTGTCCAATGATGGTTTGCTGTTGCACAAACCACTCATTGGCCCCTACAATACAGAGAGGCTCATTTCTTTTCTGGATGACCTGCATAATCGACTTGTGCCAGCGGAGGAGAGAGGGGCAGGAAACTCCCCTACCTTCATTGTTGTGTGGGATAATGTGGCATTCCACCACTCTGCTGCAGTCACAGACTGGTTTGCTGCACATCCCAGTACTATTCCTGCCTCCATACACCCCCTTCCTAAACCCCATAGAGGAATTTTTCTCTGCGTGGAGGTGGAAGGTGTATGACCACCATCCACATGACCAGATGTCCTTACTGGATGCCATGAATGTGGGGTGTGGAGACATTTATCCTAAAGACTGCCAGGGTTGGATTAGACATTCCAAAAGATACTTTCCAAGATGCATTGCCAGAGAAGACATAAGATGTGATGTTGATGAGAACTTGTGGCCAAATGCAGGAGAGAGGGAGAACTAGAACCCTCACAGTACTGTACAGTATGAGTGATTATACTATACATGTTGTTTTTTTGTGATTATTATTGCAGCCCTGGAATTTCAGGAAATTGCTATTTTTTGTTTCAACTTTTTATTTTTCACAAGTAAATTACTATATGCAGAGATATAGAAAAAATAAACGATATTGAAGCAAATTTCTGTATTTCTGATTCATTGTTGTTACATATACTTTAGTACAGTCAATAAAGTGAAAAGGTGTTATTCTTATTCTATAATGAAATACTGATTTATGTGAAAAATCATTCAAACTTCAAAGAAAAAAGTTCTTAATTTATGTAATGCTCCCTGTTGTTAATGTTTTTTAGGTCAGTGTGTTATGAGTGACAATGTATGCTTTCCGAGTGAGAATTGTTGCCTTAGTTTGAGACATGTATGAAGTGTTTTGGTGGTTTGAGTGAGTTTTGGAAGTGAGATTAACTGTTTGGCTAAGATGCATGTTGGTAATGCAGACTGTATGAAGAGTTTTGAAAAAGTGTCTTCAGTATTGACCGATGCTTGTTAGCAACTGAAAAAAACTGTAATTAAAATGTAACATATTCATGAACAAGTCCATGTCATGTTGTGCGATACGAACACGTTCGATATGTTATTTTAGTGAAAAACCGGACTTAACGTCACCCGCGATTGTGAAGCTAACAAGCTAGCTAGCTAACGTGCCTTACGCTGATGAGGTCCTCATCACACCGCCACACCGCCCCCAACCCCCCCCCCCACCCGTACCCTTGCCATACCTTGGCTTTTGCTGAAATGACGCTACTGTGGCTGACGATCGTGAGCTGGTCTCCCACATCGACAGGGGACAGCGCTACGATGGGACGAGATGGACAATAACAACGACATTAAACCGGATAAACGAATAATAATCAACTCTTTCTGTTGATATTTTTACAAATATATTATATTCATATAATGTTATATGTGTGGAGGAAGACATTTTGTATTGAGTTGTAAGGCTAGAACATCCACGGGAGATGGAAGAAAAAAAAATGTAATGGAGACACTAATTAACTGAGTGGGACACTGCAGTTTGGAGTGATCCGGTCAGAGACAGGCCTTTCACACCACAATTTCAAAGGAACATCGGTTCCTTTGTGACGTTTCCTCCACGGCAGGAAACCTCCTTCCCATTGGTTTTCTAACAACCTGTTATATCTTCATGTTGGTCCATAGCTCCAATTACCTGTAAGTTAACGCCCTGTTACTTCCCCCTTGTGATTGTTCCCTCCCCTTCCGTTGTGTTGGATATAAATATCCATTTGAATTTGAAG
>JAINUG010000050.1:632500-645000 GCA_029706075.1 Aldrovandia affinis | reverse complement strand
GGTCACATGACATGACCTCACCCACCAGTCACATGACATGACCTCACCCACCAGTCACATGACATGACCTCACCCACCAGTCACATGACAAGGCATGCCGTGACCACCGTGCTCTGGACTGAGATAATGTATGCGTGGGAAGGTAGACCAATGAAACGCTTGAGCAAATGAAGGGTTCTGGCGGCTCTGTTATGGTGTGGGGTGCATTTTCCTGGCATGGTTTAGGGGTCCACTCCACCCCCTTAGAGGGCAAGGTAAACACCAATAAACCCAAAGCCATTCTGAGTGATCACCTTCATCCTGTGGTGAAGCATTTATATCCTGATGGGAGTGGTCTCTTCCAGGATGACAATGCCCCCCATCCACAGGGCACGAGAGGTCTTTGCACCTTTATCTTCTTATTTTGCTGAAGTCCTTCTCTTCATTGTGTGCGGTAGTGTCCACTTCCCGAGATCACTCATTTTGGGGATTATATTAAAATTCTATCAGATCTGACACACATTTAATGGACCAGGAGACGTGCTTGACCCCATCTTGAAAGGCTGGATGGAGTCTGCACTTAAATTTAAATCAGTTTTGATTATCCCGTTGCCTTGATATTTTAATTTTGCAGTGGTTGGCGGGTCTGTGTGTATGCGGGAGGGGGAGGGGAGGAGTGGAGAGTGCTGCTCCTCCTCTTTGAGGGGTGGAGGGAGGAGTGTAGAGGGCTGCTCCTCCTCTTTGAGGGGTGGAGGGAGGAGTGTAGAGGGCGGTTTAGTGTCTGTCTCGTGGGGGGGGTACAGGGAAGGGGAGGGGGGTACAGGGAAGGGGAGGGGGGTACAGGGAAGGGGAGGGGGGTACAGGGAAGGGGGAGGGGGGTACAGGGAAGGGGGAGGGGGGGTACAGGGAAGGGGGAGGGGGGTCCCCTCGGGAAGTTACAACTGTTCCTTTCGCCTCCGGAGCCAGACCCACACCCCCGCGTGTTCCATTCTGGTACGGGAACGCTCCGTAGTGGTGCAGTGGGCTGCCTGATCGCAGGCGTAACTGTGATGTACTGGTCGCTTTGCCCAGTCAGGTTGGAGCAAAGCCCCGCCTCCTAGTGGTGCACGGTCCAATCAGAACGCTCTTGTGGGCGGGACTCAGCCTTTATTAAGAAACAGGAAACAGGTCACTCGAGGAATGAGGATCGTTTCCCCTCAGGTCACTTCAGGTTCTCTCTCTCTTTCACATTGAGCTTGAAGCAGAACACACTTCCTCTTTCAGCAGAACACACTTCCTCTTTCAGCAGAACACACTTCCTCTTTCAGCAGAATCCTCTCCCTCTGTCATCAGAATCATCTTCCTCTTTCACCAGATTCATGTTACTCTTTCACATTGAGTAAAGAAGCGTTTTAAACACACGATAACAACAGCACAACAGTACAGTTTATGTTTGGTGGTTAAATTGACCCGTCTCTCCTCACATGAAAACACTTTATGAGGAGATATGAAAATCCGTAACGGGAACATTTTAATCAGCATTACGCGTGTAGTGTTTCATGTCTGAACAAGTTTTCTGGAAAAGAAAACATAATTCTATATTATTTCTGTTCTTTCTTACTCTCTGCATCATGCTACTGTTGTGGAAATGTTTGACAAATCCGCCAAGTTTGGATTCACTCAACATCTGACTTTAACTTAAAGGCTTTAAACTTGCGCCTGCTTTTCTGCTTTTACAAAACTCACTCAGTCCACTTTGACCAATGTTGAAAAAAACAATATTTTTGTTTATTTTAAATTGGTGGATTTTTTTTTTTTTGCATGAAAAATCCGGTTTTAATACTTAAATCCCTAAGAATAATAGTGCAAAAGTAAAACTGCAAATATCTAACCATTTAGCAGAAAAATATTACACACCTTGAAAAATACAGTTTATCAAAACTCACTCAGTCCACTGGGAAAGGCTTCAATTGGGCAAGTTAACTTTGATGATTTCCGAACTTTCCAAACTGTGTTTGCGTGTTGAGAATAAAACAGTAGCACCTTCCTGTAGAAAAGGGAATCTGCCACAGTAATTGGGGAAAAAAATAATGTTGAAGTGAAGTGACAAGCATTTGTTTTGATTTGAGTCTGTGGACAGAAGTGTTTACCTGGAACTGCAAACATCGTTTATAGCCCCTAATAACTCTTCCACCCAGTTTGTGTCTGTCTCGTTTGAGGAGCTCTGACACCGATGTGTCCTGGTGTTATTGCGCTGTCATGTGACGTGCATGCGTGTGTGCGTGATATATATGTGTGTGTGTGTGTTTGTGTGTAGAGTGTGTGTGCGTGTGTGTATATGTGTAGAGTGTGTGTGTGTGTATGTGTAGAGTGTGTGTGTGTTTGTGTGTATATATGTATGTGTGTGAGTATGTGTGTGTGTATATATGTATGTGTTTGTGAGTGTGTGTATATGTGTGTGTGTGTGTGTGTGTATGTGTAGAGTGTGTAGAGTGTGTGTGTATATGTGTAGAGTGTGTGTGTGTGTGTGTGTATATATGTGTGCGTGTGTGTATATGTGTAGAGTGTGTGTGTCGGAGGAGGCGGTGCATCGCTCACTACCGGACTCAGGGCTACGGCAGTGACCTCTCATACGAGGGAGGGGATAACTGACATGAGGAGAGGGGATAACTGACATGAGGAGAGGGGATAACTGACATGAGGAGAGGGGATAACTGACATGAGGAGAGGGGATAACTGACATGAAGGAGGGTATAACTGACATGAGGGAGGGGATAACTGACATAAGGAGAGGGGATAACTGACATGAGGAGAGGGGATAACTGACATGAGGAGAGGGGATAACTGACATGAGGAGAGGGGATAATTGGGTACTAGGGTTACGCCAGGAGAAGTCATCGCATTTCATGCTGGAAAAAAGTAATTTAGGGTGTTTTCACTAACGCTGTTAAACTCAGAAAAGGGTATTTTTTGACCCTGAAGACAACACAAGGCTTAACAAACGCAGGGAAGGATTTGGCGAGCAGCTCTGATGCTGTATGTGTTATAGTCCCTGAGCGCGGAACGGATGTTTTTTCTGTAGTATTGATCACTTCTATAAATGTTTCGGAAAGGCAATCGCTCACCGTGAATGTAAATGTTTTCCACCAACGGAAAGACTTAAAATGCAGTTTGATTTGGTTTTTTTTACTAAAAGTCTAAAAAGTTCCAGCTGTCACTTCAGTTCACTGGGTCTATATCTCTGAGTCACCTCAGAGCCACGGGGGCGGGGGGGGAGTGGAGGGCTGGGTGTGGAGTGGGGGGGGGAGGGGGGTCAGACCATTAATGTTATTTCACAATGACTCTAACCCAGCAGTCTCAAACTCAAACCCTGCAGGGTCTTGTTGCTGCTGGTTTTCAGTGTGATCAGAATTTAAGTGCTTAGGTTAAGTCATTGATTGACTAAACAGTCCGCAGGCCTTGTTTCCAAAGCCTAATTGCTATAAGGGCTATAATGAGCCAGCCTGGTTCAGCTCTACAGTGGGAAAGGGCTCTAATGAGGCAGCCTGGTTCAGCTCTACAGTGGGAAAGGGCTCTAATGAGCCAGCCTGGTTCAGCTCTACAGTGGGAAAGGGCTATAATGAGCCAGCCTGGTTCAGCTCTACAGTGGGAAAGGGCTCTAATGAGCCAGCCTGGTTCAGCTCTAAAGTGGGAAAGGGCTCTAATGAGCCAGCCTGGTTTAGCTCTACAGTGGGAAAGAGCTATAATGAGCCAGCCTGGTTCAGCTCTACAGTGGGAAAGGGCTCTAATGAGCCAGCCTGGTTCAGCTCTAAAGTGGGAAAGGGCTCTAATGAGCCAGCCTGGTTTAGCTCTACAGTGGGAAAGGGCTCTAATGAGGCAGCCTGGTTCAGCTCTACAGTGGGAAAGGGCTCTAATGAGCCAGCCTGGTTCAGCTCTAAAGTGGGAAAGGGCTCTAATGAGCCAGCCTGGTTCAGCTCTACAGTGGGAAAGGGCTCTAATGAGGCAGCCTGGTTGCGCTCTACAGTGGGAAAGGGCTCTAATGAGCCAGCCTGGTTCAGCTCTACAGTGGGAAAGGACTATAATGAGGCAGCCTGGTTCAGCTCCACAGTGGGAAAGGGCTCTAATGAGGCACCCTGGTTCAGCTCTACAGTGGGAAAGGGCTATAATGAGCCAGCCTGGTTCAGCTCTGCAGTGGGAAAGGGCTCTAATGAGCCAGCCTGGTTCAGCTCTACAGTGGGAAAGGGCTATAGTGAGCCAACCTGGTTCAGCTCTACAGTGGGAAAGGGCTCTAATGAGGCAGCCTGGTTCAGCTCTACAGTGGGAAAGGGCTATAGTGAGCCAACCTGGTACGATTTCCTAACGTGCTGTAATCACTGTGCTGTGTGTTGACAGGTTTATTTAACAAGTTCTTATTTACAATGGCGGCCTGGGTACATACCTGGGTACATACACCATTCACTCACACACTCACACCTACAGGGCAATTTAGACTCTCCAGTTAGCCTAACGTGCATGTCTTTGGACTGTGGGAGGAAACCGGAGTACCCGGAGGAAACCCACGCGGACACGGGGAGAACATGCAAACTCCGCACAGAAAGGCCCCGGCCGGGGATTCGAACCCGGACCTTCTTGCTGTGAGGCGACAGCGCTATCCACTGCACCACCGTGCCGCATCATGCGTTTAGTGGTAAAAGGGGTCTGAAGTCTCCATGGCCCCCAGGGCAGGGGGGGTTAATGTGCATTAAGGATTAATGCAGCACCCGCAGGGAATAGCAACGCTACAAAGCATGACCTACTTACTGCATCCGCCCCAAACCAGGAGAAACTCCGCTGGACCAACAAGAGGGAGAACTCTTTGCTAGCAGCTCTTTTCTTGTAGGGCTTGAGAGCATAAATTCTCAGAGACCCCCTCCCATCCCACTCCCGATGAGTCCCTAACACAGTCCTCACATTGTAAATGTGCGGAGGGTGCCACCCTTTCTTCCTGGCAGAAGAAGGATTTATCAGCGCCCTGCCAAACAAGCTCTTTCACTTCCACCGCGTGGTGAAGCTTCTGCGATTGCATTGCGGGCCGAGTCGTGCACAATGGTGCGCAGGAGCAAACGCTGCAGTTTGCATCCGTCGACTGACTGAGATGCCATTGGCTTTTCACTTTTTAATTTCAACAACCGGTCTTCAAAAATATCTCTGTCAAAAAAACTTTTCCCGGCTGCACCAGAGTCGGTTCTGGCTGGGAGTGCCACCGGGGTTGGCTGTCCGCCCCAGGGAGGGGGAGGGAAGCCGACAGGAAGTTCACCGCGCACAGGAGTGGCTCTGGAGTTACGGTGGACGGCCTGGCGAGAGGATACCTCGCCTTTGTCACTGCCGGTCACAGGGCTACGGAAGTTAACTCACATTACGAGGGGGGGATTGACATGAAAATAGCAGGGTGTGATTGGCTACAAAATTGGGAGAAAAATTGCGATAAAATCAGAAACAAAATAAAAATGTTTAAAAAATGCAGATGTTTTGCCATCTTTGCTTATCTGATAGCTGCCCCCCATTGGTGTCGCATTGTGTGATTCCATGTGCATATTCGTGAGCTGTGTTTGTATTTCTGTGCAAACTGTGAGCTGAAAGAAGTACATATTTGTCTGTGAGCCTATCGCCTGATTTGAAATAAGTAAAGAGACTCTAGTGGAGTCTAGTTCACATAGAGGAAGAAAATAAAGGTCATTTCTAAATGTTCTAATAGAGTTTCCTTATGTTTTCATCCTTAGTAACTTTGTTGTGTGTGTGTGTATGTGTGTATGTATGTGTGGGTGTGTGTGTGTGTGTGTGTGTGAGTGTGAGTGTGAGTGTGTGTGTATGTGTGTGTGTGTGTGAGTGTGTGCGAGTGTGTGTATGTGTGTGTGTGTGTGTGTGTGTGTGTGTGTGTGCATGTGTGTTTGTCTATGTGTACTTTGATGTGTGTGTTTGCGTGTGTGTATGTGTGGGTGTGTATGTGTGTGTCTGTGTGTGTGTGTGTATGTGGGTGGGTGGGTGTATATGAGTACTTTGGTGTGTGTGCGTGTGTATGTGTGTGTGTGTGTGTGTGAGTGTATGTGTGTGCGTGCTGCCTGATGTCACATTCATCATACAGCTTCCTACACTAGGAAGCAAAAATAGCTATTGTTCATTTTGGTTCATATGAATATGTGTGAGATCATTTCAGTGCCAGTCAAAGACACAGAGGTGTGTTCAGAGTGGAAGGGGCATGAGAGATGTATGCTGCAAGTGTATGAGTGTTCTATAGAGGGAGTAGGCATGTGAGGGCTTTAAACTGGGGAAATGACTGGATTAACACCAAGCGTCATGGATGAGCAAAATAAAACTGAGAACAACCTTAAATTGTATGGATTAATAAAGCCGTCATCTAAAATATATTCAAAATGTATTGTGATGAATGCAATGTAATGTTATGAATCTGCTAATAGTTTTGTTTTGGTGTGAGTGAATCCCCTTCTTCTCCAGTCGAGTCCTGCTTATTTTCACCCCTCACCTTTCTCCTCTGATCTCCAGCTTCCCTCCTTCGCCTCAGTACCCTGACACTGATCACAATCCTCACATTCCTCACTCATCTACAGCTGTCACAGTTCACAGATATAAAGACACATTATCAGTGCAGCCACATTGATAAACAACACTCACAGCAACGTATGGCCTTAGCCAACATCCTGTCACTTCCAGACCGCATCGTGCTTGAGTTAAAATAGTGAAGTAACAATCACAGAAGAGTCACACAGCAGTGACAAACGCTCAACAGAGCGAACCATCATCGGCAGTCCAGACAACATCTGGACACATCTCAAACATGTCAGAGGGCATATACACTGGACTTGATTCTCCAGCCCAGGATGTGTACAGCACAGTGGACCAGACCGCACATAACAGCCCAGGAGCTCAGCACACAGGTAAGGACACCTGTACAGTGTATTATAGAGCTCCTGTTACTGTTGTTTAAGAGTGAGATAGAGTTTGTGTGTTAAAGTGGATTTTCTGGGGTCTGATATCTGAAAGCTGTTGACAAAGGTTGACAGGGGTGTCACTCATGTATGTTCAGGCTGTAATAATGACTAAAGTCTAATAATAAAGTCTAACTGTTTTATCCCTGCTAATGTTTGTGACCACAGAGAGAAGTGGACAAAGCTCACGCCCCTACAGACTGGCTGGAGTGTGTCCATGGCTCCTGTGTGCTCTCTTATTGACTGCAGCCACAGTCTATTGTGTCCTCTGTGAGTATGGTACACTGTCAGTATGTGTGTATGTTTGTGTGTGTGTGTGTGTGTTCACTGTGAGTGTGATACAGTGCCAGTGTGTGTTTACTGTGAGTGTGATACACTGTCTGTGTGTGTGTGTGTGTGAGTGTTTACTGTGAGTGTGATACACTGTCAGTGTGTGTGTGTTAACTGTGAGTGTGATACACTGTCAGTGTGTGTGTGCTAACTGTGAGTGTGATACACTGTCAGTGTGTGCATGTTTACTGTGAGTGAGGGATGGCACATCTTAGACCTTTTTAATATTGTATTATAATCATGCAGACCAAAGGTGTGTCAGTAACTCACCATCCTGCTCAAAAATGGTCTCAGTTTCTTGACCACTGAAGGTATAAACTCCCCTAATAACTGAGCTTATGGGACATTATTTGAAAACATATGAAACAATGCTCCTAATTTTTTTTTATTTCTCTTTTTTTTTTTTTTTTGGGGGGGTTGCTTTTTGGGCGAATGTCTCCATTGACTTATGCCTTATATTTTCATGCCTTTTTGTGCATTTTTGACAATTCAAGACAGTGTCATTAGCAACATGAGATATTTTCTTTAATTGTTTTATTTAATTATTATATATGTATATAGTATATACAGGTTTTTATAACTGTCAAAATAAAAGAAAGACGAGTAAATGAGGGATCCTTTAAATGGGTGCAGTACCAAGAGTGTCCATCGGGGGTGCCATGGGGTGCCATTTGTAATGACCACAACACCCATTACATTACATTACATTATAGGCATTTGGCAGACGCTCTTATCCAGTTACAATCGGAGATTGGCATTGGAACTCTGATTGGAACTGGGTGTTATCAAATCATTAATGGTCCTCTAAAAAACAAACTTTTAACCGATGATGTTTGTGGTCAATGTAATATGGTTTTAAGATTATGTTTTCATAGATTAACTAAATTGTGTGTATCATACAGCACAGCATGTACAATACAGAGGTGAAGTATGAAAAAGTCCTTAATTGATCCATTTATTTTCTAAGAAATGGAGATTGTTGATCTGTTCTTGTGTTTAAAGTGCATTTTCCCCTTGTGTTTTAGATACGCGTGTATCTCAGAACTGTTCAATGTTGGAGAGAGATTTGGAGGCCAATACCAACTTGACCGAGCAGCTACAGAGAGGCATAGATGCAATGGTATTGAAATCCCCCGTTCTGGATCAGTACTGTCCCCTCAGATCACAGAGTGAGTGGTGCTACTCTGTCTGTCAAAGAGCACTTTTACTTATTTTTCTTAACTTAGTTAAAAGTATTTTGTTTGGTGTGTATAGGTTATTGACAGAAAGCTGTTGCCTGTTGTTTCTGCACAGAGAGAGTGTGTAGACCCTGTCCAGAGGGCTGGGAGCAGAGCAACTCCAAGTGTTACTACTTCTCTACTGAGGTGAAGAACTGGAATGACAGTCGCAGTGACTGCCTTAAACAGGGAGCTGACCTGGTGATTATAGAGAGTAAAGAGGAGCAGGTAAGACACTGTGAATGAATGGATGAGAAAGTGAGCGGGTGGTGGATATAAAATTCACAATATAGATTGATAAGTAGGCTTTGTGAGCTACTTATGTTTCCGATGGCTCTTAAAATCTGATGTGTGTTTGATCTTGTTGTCTCTATGTCTTTGTTCAGGAGTTCATCTCCAAATTCACAAGTGACAATCTTTACTGGATTGGACTGAGTGACTCAGAAACAGAGGGGACCTGGCTCTGGGTGGATGGAACCCCTCTGCAGGAAGATAAAGCGTAAGAAATCTTACAGACACATTACAGGGGATCAATATACAGACAGAAGAGAAACATTAACTTCCATCTCATGTCTTAGAGTCACATGTGAGTCATGCATGGACATTTTCAGCTATGCGGTTGAGTTAATCAAAATAATTCATATAAATTTAAAAATATCTCTTTACAACATTGTGTGTGTACACGGTGGGAGTGATTTGAATGCTGCAATATCCAATATTAACTCCCATAGAGAGGAGTCTCCACAGACTAAACCCTGTGCATCCTTATTCACAGTCTGCAGAGTCATACAGTGCAGTCACAGAGACAGCAATAGACAGAGAGTGTGAAAGAGTAGTCACTGTATCCCTGTAGGCAACAATAGAGAAGTAACACATCTGTGTCTCATTCAGTCTCTCTGCTTCTCTTAAAGATTCTGGAGGAGAGGAGAGCCAGATGATCATTATGGGCTTCGTGTTGGATTTGCAGACTGTGCAGTTACTGTGCGTGATGAGAATAAATGGTTTGATGTAGCCTGCCATCATGGTGTGAAGAGAGTCTGTAAGACTGATGCACTTCCTCTCTCTAAATCATATATTTATGATGAATGATTTTAAATGTATTTAAAATAATGGCTGTAATCATTTGAATGGTTATGTTCTTATTCTCAGCAGAAGTGACAGTAGCTTAATGCCGTGTCATAACTTAATGCTGTAAACCACGTATCTATCTGCTTGCTGAAAGTATGTAAACAATATAACTGTAATATATTTTATTCACAGTAAATCCACAAAATCATCAAATAATCAATGAGCAGATATAAATTAGAGCAGTAATCAGGGGCTTACAGATGCCTTTATTTCCTTCAGCAGGATACTGTAAATGGTTCACTACAGTAATGACACAACCGTTATGTTTCAGAGTATATTGTATGAAGGCACCTGCTAAGAAAATAATGATTTCAAGAAATACATTTGTAAAATGAAATAAGTGACTAAAAGCTCTTTTGTCACACCCAGAGAACCCACACTGTGAACCAAATCCATGGGTGGTTGTTTAGTGGAGGGAGTGTGGAAATACCCAAATCATTTCTATAAATATGAAGCTGATTGAATAGTCATAATGACATTCAAGGCTTTTGTTTGAACACATATTTGTAAATGCATTGATTATTGTGTAAAGCTGTGTTGAGCAGCTGTAAGTGGCTGTACTGTAGGTGTTTCTGCATTAGCCATTTGTATTTCCTGGCCCTTGTTATTCTGTATGTTAATTTGAAGCTGAAATAAGTCTTTTACATTTCTTGTTTACCACTTTGTCGTAGTTCGTTCCTCTCTTCACATCAACATGACCACGTGTCCTCACAGAGAGCTTGTTAGTAGAGAGGTATAGTTCAGCTAAACTTCTCCCATTTAAATGGAAACTTGCATAACTTTGACCAAGGAGAGGTCATGACATCCAGGAGTTAATTTGTTTTATATGATAAACACACACTCCCACACACCCATGCATGCATACATGCACGCACACACACGCACGCACGCACACACACACCCATGCATATACACACTCGCACATGCACACACACGCACATACACACGCACACAAACAAATGCCAATGCACAAAAGATAATGAAGCACAAGCAGAGTATTCTCTCCTGTTGTATTGAACATAATACTGAATGTTTTGCCAAATGCTCCTCCATTGTCATGTCTTTTGTGAGAATGTTTTACTGGGGTTCGATGTAGGAGCCAAGCAGCTTAGGCGTATCGAGGTGTTTATACAACGGAGCCAGATGAAAGAAAGAGAGCCATCAACTGAAAGAAAAAAGAAATTAATATGTATATATATATTATTTTATTTTTTTCTTACATTTAGTTTCAGATTTTTTCCCGTTTTTCTCCCAATTTGGTAACCAATTACACCCTCTATTTCCTTCACATGAACCTCCCCCACATGCCTGCAGCTCGTCCTCAGAGACAAGACAGTTTTTCCAGGAACAGGGACGACATTTATCATACAGCTTGCTACACTAGAAAGCACAAATATTTATTGTTCATTTTGGTTCATATGAATATGTGTGAGATCATTTCCTTTGATCATGTTAATTTGCTTATATGTCAAAAGATTTACACCAAAGATTTAAATTAAATTAAAGCATTAATTAAATGTTTATGTTTAGAAAAATATATAGTAACCCTTAACTCTTAGTATTGGAATCACAAATGTAAGATATGAAATATTAATTTATATACATAAACTATGTAATATTGAAATGCAAATATAAAAGCCATACATATATATTTTTTTAGAATCCGCAATTTAAAATAAAACTATGTGAAAGCTTTGCAAGATATTTACCATTTAAATTTATACAGATTTAAGATTTAATTTGATTATTTAATTTGATTATTTAATTTGATTATTTTCTTAGTTTCCTTGGACTGATTTTTGTGATCAACATTTTTATTACAAAAATACTTCATATCTCCATACGAAAGATCTAGCAGAAACATAGTTTTGAAACGCTGATTTCAAAATCCTGAACTAAAGTTCATATCCGTTTCAACCCCTCAGCTCAGATCTTCCTGATTTCTCAATTCAAGTTCCTCTTTCTTCAGAAGCCCAGTATATAACAGTGACACACAACCAACCTGTGCCAGTAAAACAGAGTGGAAGGGGCATGAGGGATGCATAACACAAGTGTGTGAGTGTTCTATAGAGAGAATAAGTATGTGAGAGCATCAATATGCATTTACTCATATAACAAAAATTGGTTAGAAGCAAGAAATTAATATTTTTAAACAGTGATGAATCAAATGTAAACCATTTGTCCATTTAACTTTAGTAATCTATATTATTTTGGTGCTATCTGCATCTGTAGCTCTCTGTGGTTCTGGATGAGCAGCTCCTGATAGGTCGAACAGACTCACAGGCAGTGCAGAGAGCAGCTCCTGATAGGTCGAACAGACTCGTAGGCAGTGCAGTGAGCAGCTCCTGATAGGTCGAACAGACTCCCAGGCAGTGCAGTGAGTAGCTCCTGATAGGTCAAACAGACTCACAGGCAGTGCAGTGAGTAGCTCCTGATAGGCCAAACAGACTCGTAGGCAGTGCAGTGAGCTCCTGATAGGTCAAACAGACTCACAGGCAGTGCAGTGAGTAGCTCCTGATAGGTCGAGCAGCTCACTGCTTCCTGGAAACAGGCCCAGCGATGCGTGTAACCTACGGGGAGATGTGGGAAAGGTGGTCAGTTAGCTTGAGCCATTTCATTATTCATGTGCTTAGCTGATACTCTTATCTACAGGGACTGAGCTCACCGCTTTCTTCTTCTCCTTTAAATACTGTGCTATCCATTCATCTTCTCTGAAGCTCCTTTAAATACAAAGTGTTTACCTATCCATTCACCTGGGTCACAGCCCCTTTACCTGGGTCTGTTACTGAACAACCAACCCCTTTACCTGGGTCAGCAGGAGGGCTTCACTAAAGCAAGAGTGGTGGACAAAGTACACAACCCCTTTACCTGGGTCAAAGTGCAC
>JAINUG010000050.1:625000-627500 GCA_029706075.1 Aldrovandia affinis | reverse complement strand
ACTTTACACAGCCGCTGCTCTAAACTCTGGTGCTGTTCCCTCTAACGTTACACAGCTTCTGATCCAGAAATGAATAACAACCAACTAACATTCTCTCTTTTCCCTGAACAAATCCAGCTCCAATTCATAGAAGTTGATCCATGTCGTGATGTACCTGCTTCTGTTATGCCATTCCAACCCTGTTTCATGAAATTAACTTACGGATAAGTTTAAGTTTTAAGTCTATTAATGCACATCTTGTAAGTCACTCTGGATAAGAGTGTCTGCTAAATGCCCAAATGTAAATGTAATGTAAATGTAAATGTAAATGTAAATGTAAATGTAAATGTAAATGTAAATGTAAATGTAAATGTAAATGTAAATGTAAATGTAAATGTAATGTAAATGTTTATGTACATTGTTTTTTGTTGGCTACATGCAATGCCTTCTGCTATGCCCAAGATCAAACAGAAAGACACAGGGGAGTGTAATCGGAAGGGAACACAACATGATCGGTGTCTTGGAACAAAGACAAAAGCAATGTGGCCCAGATGAGGAGGAAACAGGGTTCATCTTTAGAGAGAACTGAACACGCTCCCTGCCACAGCTGTGACGCCAGTTCCTTTGAGACAGCTCTGAAGAATATTCCTGTTTGGGAATGACTCTCAGTGAGTTTGTCAAACACGTTTCCATGCACATTATTAGCAGGGCATTTTAAAAAATGTATGTTTGAATTTTCAAACGACTCCAAAAAAAACCCTACGAAGCCAGCGTGTTCACTCGTGCTGTCTGTAGAGACGTGCGTGCCAAAACACACAAAATTGCTTTTGCTCAATAACATTCCTTTTAATTTATTTTTAAGTTTTTTTTTGCATCGACTCAAAAAAAAAAAAAAAAAATTCCATTCTGTTCCCTTCCATTGTGCTGAGATTTTAAAGCAGTTCCTTTCAGATTAAAGGCTTGACGCTCTCACACGAATGTAAAAGAGTATTGAAATGAAGCCCAGATCACAGCAGAGACCTCGGCTTGCTGTCGATCAGCGCTTTAGTGAAGTCTCTTCGGCATGCAGTGTGTGTGTGCTTGTGCTCCTCTGAGCTGAAGCTTGGCTCGCCTGCATTGTCTTCTAAGACAGGAAACGCCGCCTCTCTGGGTTCGCTCCGCCTCGGAAAGGGGGGTCTGTGCGGAGAGATATCCCGACTGGCCCGTGTTGGGGTCGTGCAGACGGCTCACTCTGTCACCGTCTCAGACCGCTCACCGTTTCACTCTTTCACTCTGTCACCGTCTCACTCTGTCACCGTCTCAGACCGCTCACTCTGTCACCGCTCACTTTATCACTGTCTCACTCTTTCACCGCTCACTCTTTCACCGTCTCACTCTTTCACCGTCTCACTCTGTCATCGTCACTCTTTCACCGTCTCAGACCGCTCACTCTTTCACCGTCTCACACCACTCACTCTTTCACCGTCTCACTCTTTCACCGCCTCACACCGCTCACTTTTTCACCGCTCACTCTGTCACCGCACTCACACCGCTCACTCTTTCACCGTCTCACACGGCTCACTCTTTCACCACTCACTCTTTCACCGCTCACTCTTTCACCGTCTCACTCTTTCACCGTCTCACACCACTCACTCTTTCACCCTCTCACTCTGTCACCGTCTCACTCTTTCACCGTCTCACTCTTCACTCTTTCACTGTCTCACTCTTCAGGATGCGGCCACGCGCTGATCCTGATAAAACGCCATCGTGACGCAAATGCAGGTTTCACAAACACAGGCACATCCATTAACGGTTAAAAAATAAATAATAATAATCTCGACACATCTGACATCGGGAGTCAGACCGCGAGTGGGACGTTTCATAACCTATAATGCGCAACCTATATATTATACATTTATTATGTATACTCAGTTAAACTTAAACTGATTTCATGGTTTGCTGCAGCCTCCACCAGAGCAGGGGTGAGATCCAGGAAGTGTTTCCCTAGACAGAGGGGGTAAGACCTGCCCTTGTCCTGCCCCAGATCCAGGAAGTGTTTCACTAGAGAAGATCTGGGTCCTGCCCCAGAGAAGTGTTTCACTAGAGCCTTGTCCTGCCCCAGATCAGGAAGTGTTTCAGGAAGTGTTTCAGATCCAGGAAGTGTTTCACTAGAGAGGGGGTAAGATCTGACCTTGTCCTGCCCCAGATCCAGGAAGTGTTTCACTAGAGAGGGGGTAAGATCTGGCCTTGTCCTGCCCCAGATCAGGAAGTGTTTCACTAGAGAGAGGGGTAAGACTCTCTCTCTCTCCTCTCTCTCTCTCTCTCTCTCTCGTCCTGCCCCCAGATCCAGTCTCTCTCTCTCTCTCTCTCTCTCTCTCTCTCTCTCTCTCTCTCTCTCTCTCTCTCTCTCTCTCTCTCTCTCTCTCTCTCTCTCTCTGATGTTTGTCATCACATTTATTTCGTTTCTGGCAGATAAATGAAACGAAAACGAAAATGAAACGAAAAATTTATTTAAACGAAAACGAAACGAAAACGAAAATGT
>JAINUG010000050.1:610000-620000 GCA_029706075.1 Aldrovandia affinis | reverse complement strand
CTGGAGGGCTGGAGGGCTGGAGGCAGGCTGGAGGGGCTGGAGAGGGCTGAGAACACACGGGGCAGTTTGCAGCCGATTTAGGGGACCTTTCGCTGCGTACCAAACGCCTGCGCCATTGTGCAAAATAAACCACTGAAGTGGAGCTCAGAGCGCCTCTCTCTCTCTCTCTCAAAATCTCTCTCTCTCTCTCTCTGCCTCCTCTCTCTCTCTCTCTCTCTCTCTCTCTCTCTCTCTCTCTCTCTCTCTCTCTCCCTCCCTCTCCTCTCTCTCTCTCTCTCTCTCTCTCTCCTCTCTCTCTGCCTCTCTCTCTGTCTCTCCTCTCTCTCTCTCTCTCTCTCTGTCTCTCCCTCTCTCTGCCTCTCTCTCTGTCTCTCCCTCTCTCTCTCTCTCTCTCTGTCTCTCTCTCTCTCTCTCTCTCTCTCTCTCTCGCCGGCCGAGACGCACGACAGGGCCAGCCTTAATGCGTTTACCCGCTATTAAATTATTCAGAGGGCAATAAGGATGGTGAGCGAGGCGCTCTGCTCCCTCTGGTTAGGGATGCGGACGGCATGCGGGGAAGTGAATGGAAGCCTCTTATGCGTTCCCGGCGACTGTGCGCTCGTGATAAGAGTGACTGCGGGGGGGTCTCGGGCTGGTTTCCGCTGACGCCATCGCGCGCTGGTTTCTCAGGCCGTAGCGGGAGGTCACATCATGCTGCTCTCTCCTAAAGAAGGAGGAGAAGAAGAAGAAGACAGGGCCGGGTCTCTCCGCACAGGCTGACAAGGCCGGGCCTAGGGCCCAAACGGCGCATGGGGGCCGGAATTATGGGGGAAATATTAATATTGATATTATTTTTTTAAATATATTTTCTTTTTTCTTTTTTTTTTTGCATAAATCGTAGCACACTTATACGCCTAATAAATACATGTTCATCACACAGGATCATTATTATTATTATTAGTAGTAGTAGTAGTGGTATTCCTAAAAAATAAATAACGCAAATGAAATCATATCTCCAATCTAACGTTAAATCTTAAGAACTCCATCTCCCAGAATGCCATGCTGGAGGGGGTTTGGGGGCCCAAAACGGAGCCGGGGCCTAGATCCGGCCCTGGGTATGGACACTGGGCCCACCTGGGCACGGTGGTACAAAGCAAGACTTTAGTGTAGTAACTGAGATTCTCATGGTCATAAATGAGAACAAACACGTTCCTACAGGAGGCTAACATCTGCTCCTGCGCTTTTTTAGCTAGTGCTAATGCCTAGCTAGTGCCTGAAAGCGTTTGTTGATGAATCATTCATGTGTATTTCCTGTGTGATTATGTCGTGGGACGGCGGTTGTCACGGTAGCGGGCAGGGCGTGGCTGTACTCACACACCAGCAGTGAGGCCGAGCGGTTTCCTCTGTCCTCCACTGAGATGTGCGATTTTTTATGTCACCAAAATTGTAGGTTTTTCACACAATGGATGCATCTCACATCTAATGACAGATCTGTACAGTGCCACAGCATAGACCTGCTGCTGTCTGGTTATACAGTGTTTCAGGAAGCCTGAGGAGGATCCTCGCCCCCCCTCCCCCTTTAGTCTGGGTACTCTCGAGGTTTCTCTCTTTCCTTTTGACTAAGGGGGGGTCACTGTCACGGTCACCTTGGGCTTGATTAGGGGGTCTATGTCCAGGATCTATTTTGTTAAGCTTTTGGGGGCAATGTACAGTATTTCTTATATATTTGCTATGCATTTTTATTGTTGTATTTACTATGCAAATAAATATGATTTGATTTGATGTAAATTAAGAGAAATGAGGGTGTGTTTGATAGGACCGTTTTTAGATGAGGCAGCAAAACTGTTTTTTTTTCTATTGGCTCCCAGGTGGGGTAGCGGTAAAGACACTCACCAGGCAGTCTGGCCGGGAGTCCCGTTTGGCTGTCCGCCCCAGGGAGCGGGGAGGGAAGTTGGCACAAGCTTGCCGTGTATAAGAGTGTCTCTGTGTGTACTGGAGTTACAGTCGACCATTTGGCGGGTTCCGTCTCGGGCCAGGAGGCGGTACATCACCTTGGCAGGCCTGGCGGATGGCCTCCACCACGCTTTGGAGTGAGAAGGTTAATGGAGTCCGTGGAAGATCTCCGTCTCGAAAGGAGGGCAAGGCGAGGCCGAAAAGGTAGGAGTCCAGATCTCCGTCTCGAATGCGGGGAAATCTGCGTTCCCGGAGGACGGGCGGCGGACTCGTGGGGGTGGGGAATTGAGAATAAAAATAGAGGGTACAATTGGCTACCAAATTGGGAGAAAAACGGGGGAAAAATCTGAAATAAATTTAACAAAAAAAAAGAAAGAGGGTATAATTGTTTACTAAATTGGGAGAAAAAAGGGAAGAAAAAATAAGAAAGAAATTTATAAAGACAAAAAAAAACATTGTGGTACAAAACTCACTGACTTCCAAGCATGTAGAAACACAGAAACAAAATCGTAAACGTGCTACTCTAAGTTAAAGTTCAAAGCAGCGCAGTAGTTAAATTGAATAGTATCTTCTTTTCGCCACTCTACATGAGCACTCTCAGAATGAGTCACAGAGCACGGCTCGCCCATAATCTCCCTCCGATTGGTCTGTCGCACGGAAGCGCTTTTCTGTTAAAGGAACGTTTTTGGAAGCTTGTTAAGCTCATTTGAGAAAAACTGTCCTCGTTATTAAATGTGTCTCTCACCGGGGCGCTGAACTGGAACAGGATGACAGCGACATGAAATGGTTTGGGAGGTGATTAATGTCCACCAAGCTCAAAGTTATGTCAGAGAATATAAAAAAATGCGCAACTGTAAAACAGAAACGACACCAAAAAATAAAACTGAAGCCTTCAAGGGCATGGCAGGTGAAGGGAAGGATTTAACTTGTGTAAAATAAGAGCACTGATATTATCGCCCGCTGAGATTCTACATCCTGGAATGAGCCAACGACATGATGAGGTCATCAGGTCAGGCCTTGGCATTGGTCGTTTTAACTGAGCGCTGTTTGTGGAAGTGAATTGTAGACCCACAGGAACACGTACACAAAAGGACAGTGTTTGAGATGAGGTGTAATGTCTTCCCTTTGTGAAATCTATAATCATTCTCATTAAAATTTGAACCTTTCGAACAAAAAGGTTGTACTGGTAGTGTCCCCATTTAAAGCTTCCCTTCGTCCCCGCGTGAAATAGTCTTTATTTTCTGAGAGCCAAATCATCGTGAACACAAGTTATTGGGCTTGGGTTGAGCAGAGCCGATAGTTTCCTTCCCTGAATTTTAAAATGAATACGGAATTTAATGGGGAGCCAATGAAGTTGTTGGAGAATTGGAGTGATATGGTCAGTGGAAGGAGTTCTGGTAATGATACGTGCAGCTGAGTTCTGGACCAGTTGGAGACATTTGTGTGGAAGGCCAAAGAGGATGGCGTTGCAGTAGTCTATACGGGATGTGACCAGGGCGTGAACAAGAATGGCGGTGCTGGTAGGTGTAAGTGATGGACATGAGATGTGATGAACATGAGAGACTGACATGGCCCCTAATCTCTGGGCTTCGTTTCCCCTCCACCGACTTTCCGCTCAGACTCTCCGGCTCTTCAAAGACAAACTCCAAACTCCCATTGAGTTTATCAACCTTGTAAAAGTGAAACGAGCTGTCGGGGGAGATGCACGTTTGCCGTTGGTGTGATACACACATATCGCCGTCGAATGTAACGAGGGACAGTGGCCAAGGCAAGAGGACGAGATCTGAGCGACCTTCAACAGCTTCTGGTGACTCGCTGGGTACCGTATGACGCTTTCTGGTTTATTTTATTCATATTCATGAAGAAATATTACACAAACAGTGCATACTATGCTAAAATTTATTGAAAAAAATTATTTCAGATATTTTCTCCTAATTTTCTCAATTTTAGTGGTCAATTATAACCTCTATTTCTTTGTATTCACCCTCCCCCACGGGCCCGCCGCCTGTTCTCCTGGTCAAGCGAATTCCTCCTCCGAGACGGAACTCACCCACCTTCTCGACGAGCCCGTGCCGGCTCTCCCTCCCCCCTCCCCAACACCCACCAGAACAGCTTTAATGCACCTTGACATAGATTCCATAAGTGTCTATTGCAGGGATGCAACACCCTTCTTCAGGAGAGAAGTGCTTCACCACAGGATGAAGGTGATCACTCAGAATGGCTTTGTATTTATTGGTGTTTACCTTGCCCTCGAAAGGGTTGAGTGCACCTAAACCACACCAGGAAAATGCACCCCACACCATAACAAAGCTGCCACAACCCTTCATTTACTCAAGTGTTTCCTTTATTTTGACAGTTACCTGTATATACACTGTATGGCCAAAAGTCAGTGGACACCTGACCCTCACACCAATATGAGCTTGTTGGCATCCCATTCTAAAACCATGGGCATTAATATGGAGTTGGACCCCCCTTTGCGGCTATGACAGCTGCCACTCTTCTGGGAAGGCTTTCCACAAGATTTTGGAGTGTGTCTGTGGGAATTTGTGCCCATTCAGCCAAAAGAGCATCTGTGAGGTCAGGCACTGATGTTGGACAAGAAGGCCTGGCTCGCAATCGGCATTCTAATTCCTCCCAAAGGTGTTCAATGAGGTTGAGGTCAGGGCTCTGTGCAGGCCAATCGAGTTCCTCCACACCAAACTTGTCTAACCATGTCTTTATGGACCTCGCTTTGTGCACAGGGGCACAGTCATGCTGGAACAGCAAAGGGCCTTCCCCAAACTGTTGCCACAAAGTTGGAAGCGTCCAATTGGCTAAGATGTCTTCGTATCCTATAGCATTAAGAATACCCTTCACTGGATCTAAGGGGCCTATCCCAAACCCTGAGAAACAGCCCCAGACCATTATCCCTCTTCCACCAAACTTTACAGTAGGCACTATGCATTCCGGAAGGTAGCGTTCTCCTGGCATCCGCCAAACCCAGATTCGTCCATCAGACTGCCAGATAGTGAAGCGTGATTCATCACTCCAAAGAACACGTTTGCACTGCTCCAGAGTCCAGTTGCGGCGTGCTTTACACCACTCCAGCCGATGCTTGCCATTGCACATCGTGATGTGAGGCTTGTGTGCAGCTGTTTGGCCATGGAAACCCATTCCATGAATCTCCTGATGCACAGTTCTTGTGCTGATGGTGCTTCCAGAGGCAGTTTGGTACTCTGTAGTGAGTGATGCGGCAGATGATCTGCGATTTTTACCCGCTATGCGCTTCAGCACTAGTTGGCCTGTGCTCTGTGAGTTTGCGTGGTCTACCACTTCAAACTCAAACTTTTGACTGGTACTATATATATATATACATACATATCCATACCCCCTTACACATGCCTCAAAATACATTTATATGTATTTAAGATTGCTGCAAAGGATTATTTAAAATAAAAAAACTGCACAATCATTTCTTTCTCAAATACATGCAAATCCTGAAAATGAACTCTAGCTGAACTGCACATAGACCCAGAGTCCGTCACAGGTGTTCCTCTGAGTTAAACTGAGACTTCAGTGCTGTGTGGGTCAGACGCGTTCCTCTGGGTTAAACTGAGACTTTAGTCCTGTGTGGGTCAGACACACATGCGTTCCTCTGGGTTAAACTGAGACTTCAGTGCTGTGTGGGTCAGACACACATGCGTTCCTCTGGGTTAAACTGAGACTTCACTCCTGTGTCTCTTGCACACTCCCACTTTAACTGTGCTGTTAACTGTGACTTCTACTCTGCCCTTTTGCACACTCTTGCACCTTAACTGTGTACATAACCATTATCTGTACTGTATTTGTATATTTGTATTTGTATTTGTATATTTGTATTTGTGTATTAGCACTGTACTGTATTGTATTGTATTGTATTATATTATATTATATTATATTATATTGTATTGTATTGTATTGTATTGTATTGTATTGTATTGTATTGTATTTTTATCACACTATTTTTTTTATTAATTTTTTTATAAGCTCTTGTTATCGTTTTGGTTGAATTTTGACACCCTTGCACTAAGGCAAATTCCTTGTGCATCGTATAATAAATAAATCTGATTCTGATTCTGTGGTTCAGACACGTTCCTCTGGGTTAAACTGAGACTTCAGTCCCGTGTGGGTCAGACACGTTCCTCTGGGTTAAACTGAGACTTCAGTCCTGTGTGGGTCAGACACGTTCCTCTGGGTTAAACTGAGACTTCAGTCCTGTGTGGGTCAGACACGGTCCAGGAGAGGGTGATAGAGAAATTCTGTGTTTAAAAGTGTTTCTGAATAACTTCACATGTTTTGACTAAATCTGTTTGCAGTGAGCTAGCTAAACCGCCACAGTCTCAGGGTCAGCGCCGGCCTGCCAAAAAAGATTACGAGGTTCTCCCAGAGATGGGGAAAATAACTGTCTTGTGACTGTTATATGGACGAGGCTAATGCATCTGACATGGAAGTATTGTGTATAAGAGAGAAATCTGCCCGGAAATTAGTTGTTCATTGCCTGACAGGGAGGCATTGAACCCCGAATGCATTTGGTTAAATAAACTCTGCTTGGTTTTCATTGAGTGTTCTGTTTTCTCATTTGGTGCAAGTGTTCTCTATCCTCTTTGAAGGTCTTTTGAATTCGTGAACCTAACAAGGGGTTTTCAGCACTCCTCATTAAACCTGCACTCTTGAAATGTTGTAAATAGGAAGTGTCTAATTATGAACTTTGTTTTTGTTTTGCTCTTGTTTATCTGACCTACACTCTTTTTTATCCTCTCTCCTATATTGAAATGTAATGTACTGTATGAATCTGTAACTGTGTTGTGTCAATTTTTCACCTGCCAACGGACTACAGATGAAAACTAACTCTTGAGCTAACTCTGGCATTGTACCCATTGATGCTATGTGCTGTCCCCTTTAAATCAATGAATGAAGGTTGAACCAGCAAAAAAGGGAATATCCCAAAACATCCCCTTTAAATCAATAAAATAAATGAAATAAATAAATAGTTTGTCTAGCTTGTTCAGATGTCTCGGTTATAGCTTATACACGTGTTTCTTCAGCTCTCACCAGAAAGCGCTCTTGTGGATTTGAGGTCTTGAGATTGCAGTGTTTTTCTGCGATGCGATGGAGCCCACGCTGTGGACAGGCAATAAAACAGCAAACAGGGAACATGATTGAAATGTGGTGTGAGAAAAACAGAACTGATGGTGTGACATTTGGAGAAGGTCTTAGTGCGGTGTATAACGAGCCCATGGTCAACTTATGACTGGATTCTTAAGCGTGACAAAGCATGCTGAGAAGAGAAATCTGTGCCCTTGCATCGTGGCGTGTCAAGGCAGAAACAAAAACAAAAAGAATCTCCAAGGACATCGTTGAATGTTTTGCTCAATAGAACTAATGTGCGGTAAAAAATACTTGGTTTTTTGGGCATTGTACAGCAGAAATATTTGAGCGTTTGAATTGAGAGTAGGTGGTTCTCTGTGGCTCAGTTGGTAGAGCACAGCGTTGGCAATGCTTAGGTTGTGGGTTCAATCCAAGGCCCACTGGTCAACATTGCATTTAAAAAAAAAAAATCAGCTAGGCTATATATTGGGGGACATTTTGAGCATATCTGAAAATGTGTCCCCCAATATATATGTATGCATTCACATTCACTGTTAGTCGCTTTGGATAAAAGCGTCTGCTAAATGGCGTATATTATTATTATTATATTATAGCTCTTTCAACAGCGCCTGACATATCGACAGGTTTTTTTATGGCCAGACGTTGAAAGAAATGATGTTTTTATTGAGGAGCCAAAGCC
Source organism: Aldrovandia affinis (assembly GCA_029706075.1). Lineage (NCBI taxonomy): Eukaryota > Metazoa > Chordata > Actinopteri > Notacanthiformes > Halosauridae > Aldrovandia > Aldrovandia affinis. The sequence continues at coordinate 612,262 of JAINUG010000050.1, read as the reverse complement.
TGGCCTGATGGATAGAATGTGCTTTTTATGCGTTTGTTACAGGACCAAGGAATGAAAAGTCACTTGAAAGAAAAACAAAATGGTGGTTTGGGCTCAAGGCAAGTTTTGGGATATCCGTAGCCTCCCGAGCCAGCCTGTGCACGATGCTTTGTGAAGACTGCCAATAGTAATTAGGGCTCGATTCGATTTGCGGAGAACTGCAGTCGGTGAAGAGTCACAGAGCTCAAAAATCATTTTCTGCTTCTTTTTTTCTTTTTCTACCTTCTTATTCTTACCTCCCTGCTCCTGAAAATCAAGCTGAGTGTTTCTGTCCGTTCGAGAAACATGACAATAATATAATAATATAATAATAATAATAATAAACATGACAATTCCTTCCCAGAGTAACTGAGAACCCAACTCAGTGAGCCAGAACCTCACACTGCACTTGTTGAAGGTAACACGTTTTAACAGTAATGGCCACATCGAATAAACGTGCGTTAAAAACATTACCAGACACCGTGTGGCTAAACGATCTCTCTTGTTACTCTGATAAGACCAAATGTGGCCGAGTTTGAAAGATTGGGCCTGGGCTCGTGAGTTGCGTTGCTGAACTGAACCAGACGATACCTTGAATTTGAGAAAGACGCTGATGTCAAGGAATTATTTATGGATAGGGCCACAAGTTCATTACTCTGGGTTCCCACTCAAATCAAATTTCCATTTCCCATGACATTTCAATGACAAATTTTAGCTTTTCAATGACAATTTTTTTGCGACTGACACAAAAATTGACTTTACTTTCATAACTCAAAACGTTTTGCTGCCAGTGCGAATACACATCTCATTGTGTGTGTGTGTGTGTGTGTGTGTGTGTGTGTGTGTGTGTGTGTGTGTGTGTGTGTGTGTGTGTGTGTGTGTGTGTGTGTGTGAGAACAGTCATGGCTGGTGGCAACAACAGTGGCAGGGAGCAGACATTTTGCTGTAACATTATCGGAAAAGAAGAAAAATATATATAACGTTACATGGAATCTGACATTTCCATGACATTTCCATGACATAGAGCTTTTTCATCAATTTCCATGACATAATACTTTTCAATGATTTTTATGTTTTTTCCATGATGCGTGGGAACCCCGTTTACTATCAGTTTTTCTCAACTAATTTCTCAACCCTCTTCTCACCTGATACCAATCAAAACAGTTTTGCCATCAGGTGTCACTTTGCAAACTTTGATTTCATTTGATTTATTTTTCTGTTACAGCAGGTCAGCAAGTAAAAATAAGAGCGAAGTTAAATAAAGTTTATTTAACTAGATTTGAAAGTGTGAAAGAAACTGTGAGTCTGTTATTACAGTAAGTAACATGTATACAGGTCATGAATACTATCACATATACCCAGGGCATAGGGCCAAGGGCATAACCACATATTAAATATTTTTTGGGGGGGCAGACATGACTGTTTTGATTATTGGGGGTTGAATTTTTTTTTAATTACTCCACCATAATTAGCATTTGTAATTTGATATTAAAGCTCTGAAATCCTAATATTAATATTAATATTGGTTGTCACTGTTATATTGTAAAACATGAATTGGAATACACAAATCATGATCATAATTCTATATTATAATTACAATTATATATAAATACAATTATAATTTTCATAATAATACTGAAATGTGGATTTGGCTGAAATATATGATTAACGTGTTTATGTGAACTTGAAATAAAATATATAATAAAATATTAAAATAAAACGTATTTTATGTCATACATAAACATCCCAGTGGATTAGATCATATATTCCACATGAATCCATGGATCATCCTAATCGTATTGCAGTTGGACTCCGCTGAATTATGGAGGAACTCAAAGTTCATTACAAAGCCCTGTCTTTTTTTCCAGCCCAACGGGGAGTCGCAGAAGTGTGGTTTTGCAACGCGAGCGGCCCGTGTCTGTCCAGGAGCTCATCAGACAGACAGATCCCTCTTTATGGATCCTCCAGAACAGGGGTCCCCAATGACCAGGCCGCGGACCGGTACCGGTCCGTGGATCATTTGGTACCGGGCCGCACAGAAAGAATAAAAACGTTTACATTTTTATTTTATTTCCATTTTATTGACTATCGCAGTCTGCAGGGTGTTTTATTTTGAAAAATGACCACTTCCGTCTGTGCCTCTTTTCCGCACAGTCGCAGTTTTTTTCCATGCACCAATAAATTAAGCCCACAAGCTAACCCTAGCAAAAATGAGTAAAAAACAAACATTGCTGGAGAGCTTCT
>JAINUG010000050.1:592500-605000 GCA_029706075.1 Aldrovandia affinis | reverse complement strand
TTTTTTTTTTTTTTTTTGAACAAGTAAACAGTGGTGATGACAGATTGACTAGATGGACAGTGTTCAGTGGTAGTGGAGTCTGAAGAGGTGGGTTTTGAGTCTCTTGCGGAAGATTGGAAGTGATTCCGCAGTCCTGACCGATTGCGGGGAGGTCGTTCCACCATCGAGGGACCAGGACAGAGAAGAGGCGAGACCGCGAGGAGCGGCTGCCAGGCGCCCGGAGGATGGGGCAGTCAGTCTGCCAGCGGAGGCGGAGCGGAGGGGTCTGGACGGGGTGTAGGGCGTGATGAGTGACTGGAGGTATGGGGGAGCAGTACCTCTGGCCGCTTGAAAAGCAAGCACCAGTGACTTGAATCTGATGCGTGCTGCGATGGGGAGCCAATGCAGAGAGGAGAGTAGAGGGGGGACGTGGGTGAACTTCGGCTGGTTGAACACCAGGCGAGCAGCAGCGTTCTGGACTAGTTGCAGTGGCTTGATGGCACAGGCCGGAAGGCCTGCCAGCAAGGAATTGCAGTAGTCCAGACGTGAGATCAGCAGGGCCTGGACCAGGAGTTGAGTGGCCTCTTGGGTGAGGAACGGTCTGATCCTCCGGATGTTGTGGAGGGAGAAACGGCAGGTCCGGGAGATCGCTGCAATATGGCTCGAGAAGCACAGCTGGTTGTCCAAGGTTACCCCGAGACTCCTGGCAGACTGGGACGGAGACACTATGGAGCCTTCCACGGTGATTGACGCATCAATCATCGGGGAGCCCTTCGCTGGGAGGAAGAGCAGCTCTGTCTTCCCCAGGTTCAGCTTCAGGTGGTGGGTGGACATCCATGCAGAGATGTCAGCCAGGCATGCAGAGATCCGTGCCGGGACCTGGGTATCAGATGGAGGGAAGGAGAGAAACAGTTGAGTGTCATCAGCATAACAGTGATAGGAAAAACCATGAGCAGAAATAACAGAGCCAAGTGACTTGGTGTACAGAGAAAATAGGACAGGGCCTAGCACCGAGCCCTGCGGGACACCGGTAGAGAGGGTGCGGGGAGAGGAGAGGGATCCTCTCCAGGCCACCTGGTAGGACCGGTCAGCCAGGTAGGACTCAAACCATGTCAGCACAGATCCAGAGATTCCCATCTCGACGAGAGATGAGAGCAGGATCCGGTGGTCCACGGTGTCGAATGCCGCCGACAGGTCAAGGAGGAGGAGGACGGAGCTAAGGGATCGGGACTTAGCGACGTGAAGAGCCTCAGAGACCGCAAGGAGAGCAGTCTCTGTGGAGTGGCCGGCTCTGAACCCAGATTGGTTGGGATCAAGCAGGTCGTTCTGTAAGAGATGAGCAGACAGTTGATTATAGGCAGCCCGCTCTAACGTTTTGGAGAGAAAAGGGAGGAGAGAGACAGGTCGGTAGTTAGAGATGACAGCAGGATTCAGAGAGGGTTTTGAGGAGGGGACAACCTGGGCGCATTTGAGGGAGGAGGGGACAGAGCCAGAGGAAAGAGAGGAGTTAATGACATTAGAGACAAAGGGGAGGATGTCCATAGCAATGGACTGGAAGAGGGGGGAAGGAATGGGATCAAGAGGGCAGGTGGTGGGACGGTGGGAGAGAACAAGTTGAAGGATGTCCGAGTCAGGGAGGGGTGAGAAGGAGGACAGAGAGGTGGGAGGTTTAGGTAGCGGGATGGGAGAGGGAGGGGTAGGGGGAAGGAGTTGCGAATGACCTCAACCTTCTCGTGAAAGAAGGATGAGAAGTCATCTGCGGTTATAGAGGAGGGGGTGGGGGGGGGAGGAGGGGGGGTGAGGAGAGAGGAAAATGTAGCATAGAGTTTACGTGGGTTGGAAACAGAGGATTGAATCTTAGAAAGGAAGAATGCAGACTTAGCAGAGGAGAGGTTAGCGGAGAAGGAAGCCAGGAGTATGTGGAAGTCAGACAGAGCTGCAGGGGATTTGGATTTTCTCCATTTCCTTTCTGCCGCACGCAGCTTCAGACGGTTAGCCCGAATGGAATCGGTTAGCCAGGGGCGGGGGGGGCGGAGACGAGCGGGTTTAGCGGATAGAGGACAGAGTAAGTCAAAGGAGGAGGAGAGAGAGGAAAGTAGGGTGGATGATGCTACTTCAGCAGGTAGCTGAGAGAAGGCATCAGCAGGGGGAAGGGAAGATAGGACAGTAGCTGACAGGGCAGCGGGTGAGAGAGAGCGGACGTTGCGACGGACAAGGACAGTGGGAGCAGGTGAGGATGGTTTAGGGACAGAGGGGAGGGGGAGGGAGAAAGACAGAAAGGAATGGTCAGACACATGTAGAGGCGATACCGTAATGTTGGGTGAGGCACAGTTCCTGGTGAAGACCAGGTCCAGTTGGTTGCCGGCCTTGTGGGTGGATGGGGATTCAGCCATGGTGAAGTCAAAGGACTGAAGGTGGGGAGGAATGCAGAGGCCTGGGAGGTCTCTAGCTGCAGGTTGAAGTCCCGAGGAGTAAGACGGGAGTGCCGTCCTCAGGGAAGGCACTGAGTAGGGCATCCATCTCGTCTAGGAAACTCCCCAGTGGACCTGGAGGGCGATAAAGAACAATGATGTGCAGTTTACATGGAACAGTGACAGTGACAGCATGAAATTCAAAGGAGGAGGGTGAGAAGTGAGGAAGAGGAACAATACCAAATTTCCACAGGGGGGAAATGAGTATACCTGTCCCTCCACCTCTACCTGAGGGTCGTGGAGTGTGGGAGAAGGTGTAGGCGGCAGAGAGAGCAGCAGGGGTGGCCGTGTTTTGCGGAGTGATCCAGGTCTCCGTAAGCGCCAGGAACTGCAGGGAGAGTAGTGAGGCCTGGGCCGAGATGAAATCGGCCTTCCGGACAGCGGACTGGCAGTTCCATAGTCCGCCTGCTACCACCACGTCAACACCGGGAGATCTAGGAGGGTGGATGAGGTTGGACAGATTACGGGTGTGGGTAGAATCTCTCCTTCTAGGCAATCTAGAAGAGGAGACATGGACTGGGATAGGGAGGAAGCATGTAGTGTTAGATGCAGAGAGTAGAGCAGGGAGATACAAAACTATGATACTTACTGTGCGGCGAGCACTCCTAGCTGGCCCCCTCGGTGGACTCCTGCAGGTAGACTCCTCCGTCTTTGTCCGCCGAGTCTTTGTGCTCCTGCAGGTAGACTCCTCCGTCTTTGTCCGCCGAGTCTTCGTCCGGGGAGGCTAGGACGGGGAGGCTGCCGCGAAAAGCTGCCGCTATCCACAACTGTGGCTGCTAATATAGCCGAGTGATGCTGGGCGCTAAGTGGCGAGTGCCACCTGACAACAATGCACAGTAATTAACAACTGTTCGCTTTCTAAGGCTACTAAGGCTTTCTAAGGCTACCAAAGGAACACTCAACAACAACAAACACGAGAGAGACCTAGTCTCAGTGAGACATTCCCTGTCAAAATCAAGGTTAATAGTAATAATAATAATAATAATAATAATAATATTTTTATTTTCCTAATACATTATGGTTTTTGACCGCCAATTTTTGTCTTTTTTTGTCTTTTGAAATGTATTACTTCCCTCGCCAGATCAGATCTCAGCACTTATGGGAGATTCTGGAGCAGCGCCTGAGACAGAGTTTTCCACCACCATCAACAAAACACCAAATTATAGGAATTTCTCGTGGAAGAATGGTGTTGCATCCCTCCAATAGAGTTCTAGACACGTGTAGAACACCTCTAAATACACTTTATGATGAAAATGATGTAAACCCATATGCCATGGCCATCTCAGTGACCAGATCTTAACCCAACTCAACACTTATGGGAGATTCTGGAGCGGCGCCTGAGACAGCGTTTTCCACCACCATCAACAAAACACCAAACGATGGAATTTCTCCTGGAAGAATGGTGTTCCATCCCTCCCTTTTTCTTTTCTTTTTAACATTTATTTCAGATTTTTTCCCCGTTTTTCTCCCAATTTGGTTGCCAATTAAACCCTCTATTTACTTCAATTCCCCACCCTCACGAGTCCGTCGGGATCGAGACACACCTTCTTGGTCGAGTGTTCCCGCCTCTTTCGAGACGGGAAATCTTATCCTTAACCTTCTCTTTGACAGCCTCGTGCCGGCTCCCCCTCCCCCGGAGGCGGACAGCCAAATGCCCCCGCCTCCGATCGGGGCTGACGACCAGGGCCGGTCTGGTAGAGACGCGGGTTTCGATCCGCGTGCCTGACGTGCAGCGCACACCACTCCGAAGCGTGGTGCACTAGACCACTGCGCCATCCGCCAGGCCCTTCTTTTCTTTATTTTCTTTAGAAGTGTAAGACTTCGCTACGTCTTAATGTGCAGCTGAACCCTGAGCGTTCCAGGCCCCACGATCCTCTCGCTGGAGCCTCTAAATCAGGCCTGGCCAACCCGCGGCTCCCGAGCCGCATGCGGCTCTTTGCCTGGTTTCATGCGGCTCTTACGTTCATATCGAAGTTTGTGTTTTTGTTTTTTTAAATGTGCGTGTTCGCTTCGCTCGAGTTCAATACGGTATTTTCGTCAAACGCGCACCGCTCGCAAAATTTCAGAAGACGAAAAAAAAAACACAGTTAGGGCAGCGGTCCCCAACCTTTTTTTGCACCACAGACTGGTTTCATGCACCGGGTTTAAAATTACGAGGGCGCAATTTTTTTCCCTCTTACCACCGCCCCCCCCCCCCCGTTCCGCGAAATAAATGAACTGGTGTCCGGTTTTATTTCGCGTGTAGCACCCCCGGTGATGTGGCTCTTTGCGGTAACACAGTAAAATATGTGGCTCTTAGTCTCTGACTGGTTGGCCACCCCTGCTCTAAATGCTCAGAAGATAAGCCTTTTCATTTCCTCCTGTAGCCCCCAACATCGGAGGAGCACAATTATTAGATCTAAGTTTTCTTATTACCGCGAGATCCTTAAGCGCTGGAGAGTTCACAAACCTAAAATGAAAAAAAACAACTTTGTCACTTTCATTAAAAGAGGAGGAAAAACCATCTCTGCTCTCCCAGAATGGTCATTTGCATAATCATATAAGTAGCTTATGGTTTTTTTGGTCCAATAACAGCTTTATTCAGAACAATTATTATGTCTTCGTTGTTCATTTCTTTTCCATTGGAATATTAAAAATAATATTATTATTTCTGAGGGCTTTAAATCATTTGCAATCTCAAACAGTAAAAAAAAAAAACAAGATAATTTTTTTTTTTACTGAAGCTATATTCATAATATTTGTGTGATATCAAAATGCAATTTGTGATCCGGTGAGCGCTGGAACTGATACTGCGATCATTCTGATCAGTTCTATTCATGAGAAATGTAATTGATCAGGTATATTTTTGAGATTCAGCGTTTGATTACTATGGCCTGGATCATGAATATATTCATCTACGTTCGCTGGGGCTGAGAATTCCACCCCTTCCCCACGATATCGAGTTATTAATACTGCACAGTTCATAATGGTTCTTCTGTATTTAACACATTCCTCAGCCAGCCTTCCCATCGTCACAAGAGCCAACATTTGTCATCGGGAACTAAATTTAATTATCTTCTGCGCATTGGGACACTTAGATAAATTCCCAAATCATAATTTTTCTGTTCTTTAATTTTTTATGCACACATTATACCCAGAGTTTAACTGCAAAGCACAATTTGATTGAATTTATCATAAAGAACTATATTTAAATCTGTGGTAGACACGGGCGCAACCCAGAACAAATTATCCCTAATGGACAAATTGCCTTGCCTCCAGTACTTTCATTACAAATTTGTCTTCATGATGTGAGTCACATTTACATGCCGACACACATTTTTTTTGCAAGATATTTTCAGTCTTTGATTTGGCTGTGGACTGCTCCTGAATGTTATTGGACTGTTTTACTATCTCTAAATACAAACAGCATTGCAGTTAACGTGTGTGTGTGTGTGTGTGTGTGCTTGTGTGTGTGTGTGTGTGTGTGTGTGTGTGTGTGTGTGTGTGTGTGTGTGTGTGTGTGTGTGTGTGTGTGTGTGTGTGTGTGTGTGTGTGTGTGTGTCTGTGTGTGTGTGTGCTTGTGTGTGTTTGTGTTGGGCGTGCCTTTGTGTGTATACTGACCATGAGTCTGTATATATATACATACAAAAATATATAAAATATATTTTTTAAATCTTACCAAACAAAGCTTTCATATCATGCCTGGACACTCATTATATTTCCTGTTTGGTACACACCTGTTTGGTACACCTGTTTAGTAATATAATAATAATAATAATATACACCATTTAGCAGACGCTTTTATCCAAAGCAACTAACAGTAGTAAATGCATACATTTTCAGTATATGTGGCCCCAGTGGGGATTGAACCCACAACCTAAGCGTTGCCAACGCTGTGCTCTACCAACTGAGCCACAGATAACCTAGTACACAGCTGTTTGGTACACAGCTGTTTGGTACACACCTGTTTGGCACACACCTTGAGAGAGCCTATTTGTGCTGTCGGCCTTCCTTCTTCCCTCGCTGTTTCATTTTTATTGTGTGTTCCTTCTTCAGATTCAGAACAAAAACTCCTTTTATGAACAACAACAAAAGAAAAAACATATTTCAGGAAACAAATCAATCTGCCGACCCCCCATTTCTCAAACAGATCCAAACAGACAGTCTCTGTTGAGCCCCTGCTGTAGTCATAAAGGTTATTTATTTATTTTTCAATTGCAAGAAAAACTGGTGGAAAACCAGTTCCTATCGTAGCTCTGTGAGATGAATCATTACTAAGTGCCACTGCCTGCCATCTTTCAGAACTTGTTTTCTCACACACACTGTTGTAATTTAATTGGGTGAAACTTGCTCAAATTGTTTCCCACAGAAGAAAACTAAGTCGACATTAGGTTACGCGCTCTGCCTCTCTCTCTCACTCTCTGATAACGAAATGCACAGTGGAAAGGTTCACTGTGCCAACATTTAATGTAATTACGTAGGGAAGACTAGTGACCATTGTGGAACAATTGTGGAACATAAGAGCGCAATCAGACAAAAAGGCCTTAATATTCCAGTGATATATTATTATATTATAACATATTAAAACTGAAATGACTAAATAAGGGATGCTGCATGACACCACATACAGTGGGGTCCAAAAGTCTGAGTCCACTACCAAGATCTGTTTGTTTTCATCAGTCATAAAAAACTAACACAAAATGTTTACTCAGGAGAACTATTTGACCTCTGACTATTTCACTAAGGGCTGCAAACAATTTGCTAAGAAAATGTCCTTTTTCAAGATTAAAGCACCTGCAGTAGCAACGAGAACATACAGAGGACCATATTAATTATGTCAATATCCGGTATTAATTGTTACAAGACCAAAACAACTCACACTGTGTATTAGGAGTGTCCATGTATTAAAACTTAAACACCATTTTGAGGGAATGAAAGGCACAGGTGTGCAAACAAACAAGTATTTTTTAAACATTTGTATCAGTGTTTTGTGACATTCTTGAATAACAAATACCACAAGGGTAAAAATGTTGTATTAGTTTTCGATGAACAATGAAAACAAACAGATATTGGTAGGGGACTCAGACTTTTGGACCCCACTGTATATGTATTTTTAATTGTATTTATGTGTGTATTTTAGAGCAGCGGTCCCCAACCACCAGGACTCCGTGAGGCATTTGGTAACGGGCCGCACAGAAATAATAAAAACGTTTTAATTTTAATTTTATTTCCATTTTATTGACTATCGCAGTCTGCAGGGTGTTTTATTTTGAAAAATGACCACTTCCGTCTGTACCTCTCAGTTTTTTTCCATGCTCGCACCCCCTACCCCCTACCCCCCCCCTGATCCGTGGAAAAAATGAACTGGTCTCAGTTTTTTTCCATGTACCCCCGCCCCGGTCCGTGGAAAAATGGTCTTGCATGAAACCGGTCCGTGGTGCAAAAAAGGTTGGGGACCGCTGTTTTAGAGCCATAATATCGCATAAAGATAAAATTCTGAAAAGGATGGAGCACACTTACTGGTGGGTAGGTTAAATTGGGGCCTTACGTTGTAGAGAACTTCAAAGAGGTGCCCTCACTATTCCTGCTTGCTCTCTACGCCCTGACTCTTCCTGAGATACGGACATCGCGCTCTCTCTCTCTCTCTCTCTCTCTCTCTCTCTCTCTCTCTCTCTCTCTCTCTCTCTCTCTCTCCAGGGCCTCCAGGGTGGGCGAACATTACAGCGGTAGATTAATATCTGTCAGGAACGACAAGACGAACAGTCAGAAGATGACACAGTCAAGGCCCCACAGGAAACATCCTTCACTTTAAAAAGGGCCACCCTGGGTTTCCTCTTCAGAGCGATTACAGCATTAACCTTGTGCTTGCAGTGAGACCCTCTGTGCAGAGGGAGACTCTCTGTGTAGAATTACAGACGTACTCCACTCTGAACCCCGGGGATAGTGTTAACTGGATGTGCAGCTTCGAGCACGCACAAAGTGAATGGGTTAAACGAGGTTGTTTTATGAACGCCTGTATACAAATAAATCTCCTTTTACTCTCTAATCCCATAACGTGTTTTTTTTAAGCATTTGGTTTCCTGACCCCACAAGGTAATGCTTTGAGCGTACGGTCTCACGAGACAAGTCATGAGCGAAGGTTTCGAAATGAAATCGTCTGAAATGCATCCTTTAGCAATTATTACCACTGAGCAGCTGCTGTTCTCCACAGAGATGAGCTGCGTTTGAGAAAACAATTACTGAAATAAAACATCAAACTAAATCTGGAGCTGAAAGATGTATTTGAATAAAATGATACATTTTACACATTTAATATGGCAGTATTTTAAATACAATTATCTTTAAAAAAACAACAACAAGAACCAGAGGACAAGATAAGAACAAACTGGTAGCGGAAGAAAAGCAGTAGAGCTTCTGGAGAGAGACAAAGTGGTGAGGAAATTGAAAGTGTTAAATGAACCACGAATGATGGATTCACAAGCCTTCGTATCAGCATACCGTTTTTAAAAGCCATTTGTTTTCATATTTTAATCCAGAATATCAAATCACTCTCTCTGCCTTTGTTCTCCACCTGTGCCGTCAGACTGCAGCACTTCCATTCAACAATCCCGGTGAAATCATTTCAGGAATTTCCCTAAAATTGGGAGATAAAAATTCAGGAGAAAACATTTTATGTCAATTGTGTAAACTGAACGAATGCGGGTGGTGGAATCTGCACTACGTTCCTCTGTGTTATGAATCAATTCCTGCAAAGAAACTCCCTTTAACCCTGTAATGTATGCTCCATAAAAAAGAAACTCCCTTTAACCCTGTAGTGTATGCTCCATCAAAAAAGAAATTCCCTTTAACCCTGTAGTGTATGCTCCATAAAAAAGAAACACATAGATATTTTTTAAGAAACATAAGTGAAATGAAAGGGAAATAAATCCCCAACTGGAATATTATCACTGCGCCTGATCAAATCTACTGATGTTGGGGGATGAGAAAGTATTACCCTGAGAAGGGGGAGAACATGGAACCTCTTATCCATTTAATTTCACTCCAATGAGATTATAACTTTCTTTTAAGAAACCGTCACTCAGAGGAGAAAGACTTATGTTGGTGATGTGCGCGCGCTGAGAAAAACCCACTGGAATTACCATCAATTAGAATAAATATTTAAATGTTATGGATGTCAGGCTGGATGTTCTGCTGAATCCCGTTGTGTGTTGCGGGAATGCGGGAGGCAGGAGTACAGCACATGTTATGTTCTTCACAGGTAATTAAGGCCGGCCTTCAGTGAAAACATGATCGCCAGTTATTGATCTGTATTCACGAGGTAGCTTTTCTACACGAGGTAGCTTTTCTTCACGAGGTAGCTTTTCTAGGTAGGTTCTCTGTGGCTCAGTTGGTAGAGCGTGGTTCTCTGTGGCTCAGTTGGTAGAGCACAGCGTTGGCAACGCTTAGGTTGTGGGTTCAATCCCCACTGGGGCCACATGTACTGAAAATGTATACATTCACTACTGTAAGTCGCTTTGGATAAAAGTGTCTGCTAAATGGCGTATATATTACACAAGGTAGCCTTTCTACATGAGATAAACTTTCCACACAATCAATGATGAATGCCTGTAATGAAATGGGGTCTAGAGTACTCATTTTATCATATGCTGGTTAATCTAGGTACAGTGTTGGACACACAAACAGCTTAGTTGCACTCGAAAATCAATAAATAAATTCATTGAATCTGTTGATATCAATGTGTAGCATTATTCCCTGCCTGTATTTCACAAGTGTAATCAGTGTTGAAGTGCTCTTTAAAATGTGATGCTGACGTACCCAACTTTTTTGAGTGCAATTGTAATTTTAGTGCAGGCGATAGAATTTAAATAAATACAAAATATATTCTTAGGCCCCCCAAAAAAAAAAACATTTTCTTTGAGTTCTAAATCAACGACTGTGTTTAACCGCATTTTTATGTTTAAAAAAAAAAAAAAAAAATGTCATGCTCCTGCTCCAAATGTCATTACAAATATAGTTATGAAATGAGGACATCATCTCATCCGTGCTGTTATAATGGCTCTCTTTTTATAAACCGTGGACCGGACGGCAGTTTAAACGAATGAACAGCCTATTTTTACACGCAGGTCTCAGAACAGAATTTAAAGCTGAAGGAAGGAGCGCTTCACACAGTGACCAGAAACACTTCATTAGCCCCCCCCCACCATTACACTTGAGGGCCAGGAGTTAAAAAAATAAAATTTAAAAAAATCCCCAATTTGGAAGCCAATTATACCCTCTATTTATTTCGATTAACCCTCCCCCACAAACTCGCCGCCTGCCTTAAGGGGGCAAGTTATTCTACGAGGCCGGTGATCTCCGCCTCCTTCAAGACGGAACTTACCGACCCCTCTTTCTGGACACACCCTTACGTGCTTCACAGTGAGTTTGTGCCCCCCCTCCCCCTCCCTCTGGGACGGACAGCCAAATTGCGCCCCCAATCAGCGCCAACAGCCAGGGCCGGTCTGGCAGAGACGGGTTTTGAAAAGCGTCCCTGATAGGCAGCTCACACCCGTACAGGACCAGACAAATACGGGTGTGTTAGACCGCTACGCTATCTGCCAGCCCGAGTGCAAGTAGTTTAAGCACTTGAAGCAATTTATTTATTTGATGGAATTTATTCATTTGGCAAAAGCATGTTTGTGAGCTGCTGACTCTGAACCTCGGTGCCGGGTCAAGACCTCCGAGATGAACGACGGATAAGTGAAGGTGAGCCAGAGTTCCTGTTTTCACCTGTTCCTACACATCGTCATCAGGTCCAGATCACTGACATTAACAGGAAATACAGTGAGCACCATAATTCATTGGACAGTGACACATGTTTTGTTATTTTGGTTCTGTACTCTAGCACTTTGAGACTGAAAGGAGGTTGAAGTGCAGACTGTCAGCTTTAATTTGAGGGCACTTTCATCCATATGGTGCTCACTGTATGTGAGAATATGCAAATAAGATGCATAATTCATAAATGTGGTTCTAAATCCTGAGCACAAAGAACCATAGTTGGTTACAGGTGTGTAGCAATGTTTTGTGCACATATGTATCTTAATTATTGTATTATCTTGTGCAAGCAGCCAATAACAATAATAATGTGGGGGAGGGTGAATCTAAAGATATAGAAGGTATAACTGGCTACTAAATTGGGAGAAAAACAGGGAAAAAAACAGGGAAAAAATGAGAAACAAATAAAAAATGTAAAAAATAAAACGTCCCATTTTCTTTTAAAAATGGCTAATAGAGGCCTCCCGCGTGGTCCAGTGGTTACAACGTTCGACACTGGCCACGGAGACCGGGGTTCGATTCGAGTGCCACCAGGGGGCGGGATTGGCTGTCCGCCCAGGGAGGGGGAGGGAAGCCGGCGTTTGCTGCAGTACCCTGTAGGGGTTACGGTCGGGCCTGGTGAGTGCCGTCTCGGGAGGAGACGTTACTTCGCCTTCGTCACTACCGGTCGCAGGACTACGGCAGCGAACTCACATTACTAGGGGGGGATTGACATAAAATAGCGGGCTCTAATTGGCTACTAAATTGGGAGAAAATGGGAGAAAATCAGAAACAAAAAAAAAAAAATCAAAAAATGGCCAATATAAAAAATGTAAAAAAAGGCCAATAGAACAATCAAAGTTGTTGGCGTGCGAGTAGCCCACCCTCTCCGGCTCCCCTGTCTCACTCCCGAGGCGTCACATACATCCCCCAAGCTCTCATGGCAAAGAGAGGAAAGGACAAACACAAGCTTACGAAAGAAAGACGACAGCCCTGTGGAAGCAGCCCCCCGGGCGGTATTTTCATTCCTCTGAAGGCGCGCTGCTTGTCCCCCCCACTCCCCACTCCTCCCACTCCTCCTTGTTTATTTATCACAAGGTGTTCCTGTCCCCTCGTGTCTCCTCAGTTGCCATGGCGGCGGGACATGCCAGTAGGGGTTCCTGTCATGATTCCTGTCATGATGTCACCAGCTCCTGTCATGATGTCACCAGCTCCTGTCATGATGTCACCAGCTCCTGTCATGATGTCACAGCTCCTGTCATGATGTCACAGCTCCTG
>JAINUG010000050.1:522500-587500 GCA_029706075.1 Aldrovandia affinis | reverse complement strand
GTCCAGACGCTGGTCACCGCCCAGTCCAGAGGCTGCTCACCCCCCAGTCCAGAGGCTGGTCACCGCCCAGTCCAGAGGCTGGTCACCCCCCAGTCCAGAGGCTGGTCACCGCCCAGAGGCTGGTCACCCCCAGTCCAGAGGCTGGTCACCGCCCAGTCCAGAGGCTGCTCACCGCCCAGTCCAGAGGCTGCTCACCGCCCAGTCCAGAGGCTGGTCACCGCCCAGTCCAGAGGCTGGTCACCACCCAGTCCAGACGCTGGTCACCGCCCAGTCCAGACGCTGCTCACCACCCAGTCCAGAGGCTGCTCACCACCCAGTCCAGAGGCTGCTCACCGCCCAGTCCAGAGGCTGCATACTCCCCCCTTATTACTGCTTAGCACTCACATGCTTCATTTATCATCATCATATCTCGATAAAAAAGAATAATAATAATTTAAAGGTTTGTTCATTCTCAGGTGAGTCAGTTTGATGATTCAGAGTCTCTCTCTCTCTCCCTGTGTTCCTGTGTTCTCTCGAAGGGCAACTAAACTGATACCTGGTTTGAAAGGTAAAAGTTATGATGATAGACTTAAGGCACTCAATCTATTTAAACTTAGCAAACGGAGACTTAGGGGGGATTTGATTGAGGTTTTAAAATTCCTAAAAGGGATTAACAAAGTAAAATACCAAAATATTTTTTAAGATAAGTGGGGTCAGCAGAACAAGAGGCCACAGGTGGAAATTAGTTAAAGGCAAATTCCGCACAGATATTAGGACGTTTTTCTTTACACAGAGAGTTGTCAATGCCTGGAACAGCTTGCCAGGTCGGGTAGTAGAGGCAGAAACGCTTGGGCTATTCAAGTCCAGGCTAGATGTAGTACTAGATACACTTTAGATTAGGACGTGACGAGCCTAGATGGGCTGAACGGCCCGTTCTCATCATTATGTATTCTTATGTTCTTATGTTCTCATGTTCCTGACAGGGGAAAGCACAACGCAGGCAGGGCTGCATACTCCCCCAGGTGAGTTAGTTTGATGATTCAGAGTCTCTCTCTCTCTCTCCCTGCACAACACAGGCAGGGCTGCATACTCCCCCAGGTGAGTTAGTTTGATGATTCAGAGTCTCTCTCTCTCTCCCTGCACAGCGAGGCAGGGCTGTGAATCTTCACCCAGGTGAGTTAGTTTGATGATTCAGAGTCTCTCTCTCTCTCCCTGCACAGCGAGGCAGGGCTGTGAATCTTCACCCAGGTGAGTTAGTTTGATGATTCAGACTCTCTCTCTCTCTCTCCCTGCACAACGCAGGCAGGGCTGTGAATCTTCACCCAGGTGAGTCAGTTTGATGATTCAGAGTCTCTCTCTCTCTCTCCTGCACAACACAGGCAGGGCTGCATACTCCCCCAGGTGAGTCAGTTTGATGATTCAGACTCTCTCTCTCTCTCTCCCTGCACAACGCAGGCAGGGCTGCATACTCCCCCAGGTGAGTTAGTTTGATGATTCAGACTCTCTCTCTCTTTCTCTCCCTGCACAACGCATGCAGGGCTGTGGCTCTTCACCCATCCTCTTGGGAGCTGGTCACATATTTCTGAATAATGTTACAATTATAGCTTTTAATAATTAGCCCAAAGAAAGAGTTCTAGTAGTAGACTAGTAGAACGCTACGTAATTAAATTAATGAAAGGGGAAGCCATGCCTTCAGCGCTTAACGCACAAAGAACATTGTAATTATGAGAATTCAGTTCCATTTCAATTCTGTGGCCCTTTGTCCTTTAGCCTCTCAGGCCTCCTTTGTGTGTAATATTCTTATTGTTCACAGATTGTGAGACCGTGTTTTTCTCACATATTCATGAGATATCATTTATATACAGTGGGTATAAAAAATTGTTTACTCCATTTGGCATTTTTCACATTTTATTTTCTTACTTAATGGAATCAAATTGGATTTAATTTGGGATGTATTGCCACTGATCAACACAAAATACTCTATAATGTCATGTTTTACACTTTATTTGAAAATGATAAAATTATTACATTTCAATAATTTGATGATAATTAAAATTGTGTGATGTGAAGTGCATGCAGGAAATGTAGATACTAATTAGAGCCACCTACCTACCCATTCAGCGGAAAGTTAAAATTACATCATCTGTGATAGTTTTTTGCTACATGTTTTAATCATTAAAATCAATATTTTGTAGACAAAAAGTTTAAAATATAAAATGTTGGTGCTGCTGTAGTGGATGCTGTGTGGATGAGCCCCGTGGTCTGTATCCTGTTAAGACACTGTTCTAGTGTGTGGATGAGCCCCGCGGTCTGTATCCTGTTAAGACACTGTTCTAGTGTGTGGATGAGCCCACTGTTCTAGTGTGTGGATGAGCCGGTCTGTATCCTGTTAAGACACTGTTCTAGTGTGTGGATGAGCCCCGCGGTCTGTATCCTGTTAAGACACTGTTCTAGTGTGTGGATGAGCCCCACGGTCTGTATCCTGTTAAGACACTGTTCTAGTGTGTGGATGAGCCCCGCGGTCTGTATCCTGTTAAGACACTGTTCTAGTGTGTGGATGAGCCCCACGGTCTGTATCCTGTTAAGACACTGTTCTAGTGTGTGGATGAGCCCTGCGGTCTGTATCCTGTTAAGACACTGTTCTAGTGTGTGGATGAGCCCCGCGGTCTGTATCCTGTTAAGACACTGTTCTAGTGTGTGGATGAGCCCCACGGTCTGTATCCTGTTAAGACACTGTTCTAGTGTGTGGATGAGCCCCGCGGTCTGTATCCTGTTAAGACACTGTTCTAGTGTGTGGATGAGCCCCACGGTCTGCATCCTGTTAAGACACTGTTCTAGTGTGTGGATGAGCCCCACGGTCTGCATCCTGTTAAGACACTGTTCTAGTGTGTGGATGAGCCCCGCGGTCTGTATCCTGTTAAGAGACTGTTCTAGTGTGTGGATGAGCCCCATGGTCTGCATCCTGTTAAGATACTGTTCTAGTGTGTGGATGAGCCCCGCGGTCTGTATCCTGTTAAGGCACTGTTCTAGTGTGTGGATGAGCCCCACGGTCTGCATCCTGTTAAGGCACTGTTCTAGTGTGTGGATGAGCCCCGCGGTCTGTATCCTGTTAAGGCACTGTTCTAGTGTGTGGATGAGACTTTGGGCAGCCGGTTGAAAAACAATCTCCTGCTCTGTCGCCTGGCTGCCAGCCCGTCGTTAAGCTCCAGAGCTCTGCCAAGTCAAAGAACCTTGTCTTTTTACTTTCTGCCAAAACACACCCTTCCCAAACCGCCACTAACTTCACATTAATAATAATAATCATATTAATAATAATCATATATGTGCCATTTAGCAGATATGTTTATCCGAAGCAATTTACAGTAGTGAGTGCATACATTTTTCTGATTATGTGGCCCCAATGGGAATAGAACCCACAACCTAAGCTTTGTCAGCGCCATGTTCTACCTACTGAGCCACACAGAACCACACAGCGCCATGCTCTACCTACTGAGCCGCACAGAACCACACAGCGCCATGTTCTACCTACTGAGCCACACAGAACCACACAGCGCCATGCTCTACCTACTGAGCCACACAGAACCACACCTAGCCACCATGAACCACACAGAACTTTGCTACTGAGCCACACAGAACCACACAGAACCATGCTCTACCTACTGAGCCACACAGAACCACACAGAACCATGCTCTACCTACTGAGCCACACAGAACCACACAGCACCATGCTCTACCTACTGAGCCACATTCAGACCCATTCCCAGTGATCGTCAAACTTCTGTTGTCCTGGAAGTCCCATCTCCCACTAAACGCTAAACACCTTTTCCCTCTCAGCTCAGTGAAAATAAAAACCAGCATTTTACACGACATTAATTTAGCAGATGCTCTTATCCAGACTAATACGAGCTCAGTGACAAAGGGGTCAGTAACTCTCCCTGACCAGTGAGAGTACGCACATCATCACTAAAGTGGTTAAACTACGCCAACCCTGGAACTTAAATAACACAGTCTAAATCTTTCACCTTTAAAAACTTGCAAGAACTCGTGTTTACTGACAAGCCAAAGAGAATTATAATGAATTACACTGTGAGCCAGCTGTGTGCTGTTTGTTTGACGAGCAGAAAGATATCTCTGTGCTTTAAAACCGCGTCTGATTGGTTAAATGTTGAAGCACACTGTAGTGGCCTTGAACATCACGAAGCGCTTCCTTCGAGACGGAATTCGCCCGATGTTCTGGAGACACCCTTACGTGCTTCTCATCAGAATTGTGCGGGCTCACCTTCCCCATTATATTACATTACATTTTAGGCATTTAGCAGACGCTCTTATCCAGAGCGACTTACACAGTTTCACATTTCTTTACATACAATCCATTTATACAGCTGGATATTTACTGAAGCAATTCAGGTTAAGTACCTTTAGCTCAAGGGTACAATGGCAGTGCCCCACCTGGGACTGAACCTGAAACCTTTGCGTTACAAGCCCAGTTCCTTAACCATTATGCTACACTGCTACCCCTGGGGTGGACATCAAAACGCCGGCCCTGATCGGGGCTCCCCACCAGGTCCAGTCTGGTACAGTCGGGTTTTGAACCGCGACCGTGATAGGCAGCTCACACTCGTAAAGGACTGATTGATTGGGTAAATGTTGAAGCACACCCTGTGGCCTTGGACATCACCCCGCACGCTGAATGAGATAAACAATAGCGGTTGAATAATTATCCGTATTTAAATCCGCGTGAAGGTCAAGGGAGCGTGTTCAGGAGGCGTCGCTTCGTTCGGCGAATCTGTGTCAAACGAATGTGGAGTTAAAATCTTTAGCAGAGGGAAACCAAGAGAGAATTAGAACCTGAGGTAATTAGAACGTTTGTGGGAACAAGTCTAATTTCCTCTCCCGGCCCTTGTACCTTTCTCTTTTTTTCTTTCCACACTCTGACCTTGAACAAAAAAAATGGCCTAATTTTATATCAGTAGTGCCTTAAAAAAAACAAGAAGAAAGAGAAAGGTTTGAACATAATTGTAATTGCGTCAGTCCTTCCAGAGCGTCCGTCATGAACCAATCATCTCACACTTCCCCGTCCTTCCTCTTTATTTCTTTATTTTAAAAATTAATTTGTTTCAGATTTATCTTCTTTTAATATAGTGGCCAATTATACCCTCTATTTATTTTGATTTGCCCTCCCCACACAAACTCGCCGCCCTTCTCGCTGAGGCAAGCTAATTCTCAGAGGGGAACCAACTCCGCTTCCTTCAAGACGGAATTCACCCACCCACGTTCTGGAAACTCCCTTACGCGCTTCTCAGGGAGTCCATGCCCTCTCACCCTCCCCCCTGCCCCTGGGGTGGACAGCCAAATGCCGATCAGGGCTCCCCCCCATCCGGTCTGGTACAGTCAGGTTTCGGACCGTGATAGGCAGCTCACACTAATAAAGGACCAGCCAATACGGGGGCGTTAGACCGCTACGCTATCGGAGGCCCCCCTTCCTCCTTTTTTTAATGCAAATGGCTGAAGATGGGTGAAGATGGCTGAAGATGGGTGAAGATGGGTGAAGATGGCTGAAGATGGGTGAAGATGGCTGAAGATGGCTGAAGATGGCTGAAGATGGCTGAAGATGGCTGAAGATGGGTGAAGATGGGTGAAGATGGCTGAAGATGGGTGAAGATGGCTGAAGATGGGTGAAGATGGCTGAAGATGGCTGAAGATGGCTGAAGATGGCTGAAGATGGCTGAAGATGACTGAAGATGGGTGAAGATGGGTGAAGATGGCTGAAGATGGGTGAAGATGGGTGAAGATGGCTGAAGATGGGTGAAGATGGCTGAAGATGGGTGAAGATGGCTGAAGATGGCTGAAGATGGGTGAAGATGGGTGAAGATGGCTGAAGATGGCTGAAGATGGGTGAAGATGGGTGAAGATGGCTGAAGATGGGTGAAGATGGGTGAAGATGGGTGAAGATGGCTGAAGATGGGTGAAGATGGGTGAAGATGGGTGAAGATGGCTGAAGATGGCTGAAGATGGCTGAAGATGGCTGAAGATGGGTGAAGATGGGTGAAGATGGGTGAAGATGGGTGAAGATGGGTGAAGATGGCTGAAGATGGGTGAAGATGGGTGAAGATGGCTGAAGATGGGTGGTGTGTTTAGAAGCAGCGTTCACTCTGGCCCTATGAGTGATTAAAATGGCGGTGTTCAGTACAGCAGCTTCCTGACAAGCTGATTATCCCTGGGGTGTTCGCAGGCAGCAGAGTGAACCTGGGGGGGCGTAAATACCAGGGTAGGGGGCGTAAATACCAGGGTGGGGGGCACTCTTATTTTTCCATTTGTCAGCTTGCTGGAGCTTAAGTCAGGCCCCTTCAATGCTGCTGTCCTTTGCTGTCTCTGAAGATCATGGCTGAATACATTTCTCCCTCTTAGCGAAAAAATAAAAAAAAATGTAATGATCGCAATAATTGAGATGAAGATGATGGCTTCCCAGAAACATAACGTGGGGGGCGGGGGCGGGGCTGGATCACACAAAACAGGTGAGGCCTGTGCACGTTTACTGTACCCAGACTTAGGTATTTACCGTCCGCCCGGCAACAGGAAATGCTTTGATCTGATTGGAAGGTGAAATGAAAACCCTTTTTTTTTTTATGCATCAGATGCATATATATATTCCATATACTGTACATATGACATACTTTATATATGCCATTTAGCAGACGCTTTTATCCAAAGCGACTCACTGCAGTGAGTCAAACCCACAACCTAAGCATTGTCAGCGCCATTCTCTACCAACTGAGCCACACAGAAATACATGTACATATTACATATATTACATATACACCAGACGTACATTATCAAATGTATATTACATTTCTGATGTGAACGGAATGAAAGTAGTATCCCAGCTGAGTGTAAACTGTCTGTCTGACTGATTCATAGAGACGAGAGCCCGTGTGATCGCTCCAGGGCAAGATGCTAATTTCAGCAGGATGTCAGGCACATGCACATGCGTAACCCTCGCTCATTCTCTAATTCAATGGAGGGTTCTCTCTCTCTCTCTCTCTCTCTCTCTCTCAATGCTACTTTAAATGGATAGTCAGGCTTTGATCTTTACACAATTGAGCTTCTATTCAGTTACCTGGAGCTAACTGCCTCCAAAAAAAAAGTGAAACAAATTAAGATTGAGATATTCTATTATTCAGATTGTTAGCTAGCGTTTCCCATTTCCCATGTCCCCTTTCTCCCTCTCGGACTACAGAACACAAGTGAAATAAGGGTCTTATCATAAAAGCATAAAAGTGGAGAATGGACATAAAACAGAGAATGTGTTTAAAGTGCTCTTGTGTTAGTGTGCTCTCCTCTGAGCCGCAGGAGAATAAAGGGCTCTGTGTCGCGCGTGATCACCTCAGGGCGGATACACTGTGGAGAACAGAGCTGAGGATCAGAGGCCTCGTTAGAGGAGCACATCTGTGTTACAGAGCGCAGGGTCACCATACACACCTCACACACCTCACACACACAGAGAGAGAGAGAGAGAGCCCCATACACACCCCACACACCTCACACAGAGAGAGAGAGAGAGAGAGAGAGCCCCATACACACCTCACACACACAGAGAGAGAGAGAGAGAGAGAGAGAGAGAGAGAGAGAGCCCCATACACACCCCACACACACCTCACACACCTCACACACACAGAGAGAGAGAGAGGGAGAGAGAGAGCCCCATACATACCCCACACACACCTCACACACACAGAGAGAGAGAGAGAGAGAGGGAGAGAGAGAGCCCCATACACACCCCACACACACCTCACACACAGAGAGAGAGAGAGAGCTCCATACACACCTCACACACCTCACACACAGAGAGAGAGAGAGAGAGACCCCATACACACCTCACACACACCTCACACACAGAGAGAGAGAGAGAGAGAGAGAGACCCCCATACACACCTCACACACACTCACACACAGAGAGAGACAGAGAGAGAGAGAGCTCCATACACACCTCACACACCTCACACACCTCACACACACAGAGAGAGAGAGAGAGAGCCCCCCATACACACCTCACACACACAGAGAGAGAGAGAGAGAGAGACCCCATACACACCTCACACACACAGAGAGAGAGAGAGAGAGAGAGAGAGAGAGCCCCCCCATACACACCTCACACACCTCACACACCTCACACACACACAGAGAGAGAGAGAGAGAGAGCCCCATACACACCACACACACACAGAGAGAGAGAGAGAGAGAGCCCCATACACACCCCACACAGAGAGAGAGAGAGAGAGAGAGCCCCCCATACACACCTCACACAGAGAGAGAGAGAGAGAGAGAGAGAGAGCCCCATACACACCTCACACACCTCACACATACAGAGAGAGAGAGAGAGGGAGAGAGAGAGCCCCCATACACACCTCACACACACAGAGAGAGAGAGAGAGAGAGAGAGAGAGAGAGCCCCATACACACCCCACACACACCTCACACACAGAGAGAGAGAGCCCCATACACACCCCACACACCTCACACACCTCACACACACAGAGAGAGAGAGAGAGAGCCCCCCATACACACCTCACACACCTCACACACAGAGAGAGAGAGAGAGAGAGCCCCATACTGTTATGGTGGGTTAAGGGATTGGTGTCAATCGCAGAACCCCAGGGGTATCGATAAGTTAAACTGTAATTATACAGTTTAACCACAAACTCTGAATAAACAGAGACTAGGAACAAACAATAACAAAAGGGGGAAAACCGAAAATATCACCCAACGGGTGACTAGGTGCCACAAAGACACAAAAAGGAATAACTAAATCACCAACACCGAGTGTTTGAATAAAAACGATAAACGGCTAGAAGAGCCAAATAACCAGCGAAGAAATAAGACCTGCGAACAGTCCACAGACTGTGTATAACGAAACACGACTAGCTCAGGAGGAGCAAGTGAGTGTTCCAAAAGCAGGTAAACGAACAGATCCTACATTTGCTAAAGAAGTATTTCTAAGTAAGAGAACGTGCTTAGTAGTATCTTTAAAAAGACGCCACAACCTTTACCGGCTAAATCGTAGTGAAGTTTCGATTTCGCAAAGAACCGGAAAACAGCTGCGGATTAAATAGTGAGGAGCGGTGATTGATATGCTCCGCCCCTCCTACCAGAAAGGCGCAACACCGCCCTCTGGTGGTGAGTCAGGGAACAACCATGACAGGACCCCCTTAAGGGGACGACTCCTGACGACCCTTCAGACTCCACCGCTGGTGAAAATCTTGGATCAACGATGGATCCAAGATGTGTCGGGACGGAACCCAACTGCGCTCCTCAGGGCCGTAACCCTCCCAGTCCACTAGGAACTGAGTACCCCTACCTACACGCCGCGACGCCACGATACTACGCACCGTATAAGCGGGGCCACCCCAATGATACGAGGCGGCGGTGGTGGTACTCGGAGGCGCCAAGGTGCTAATGAGTAGTGGTTTGATGCGAGATACGTGGAACGTAGGATGTATCCGCATAGATTGGGGAAGCTGTAATAGCACGGTGACAGGGTTAATTTTACGTAGGACCTTAAAAGGCCCAATAAAACGCGGAGCGAGTTTCCGAGACTCTACTCGTAACGGCAGGTCTCGTGTAGACAACCACACTCGTTGACCAACCCTATACGATGGAGCTGCCCGTCGACTCGACGATTAGCAAACTCCTTTTGGCGATCACCAGCGCGTACTAGAGCCGCCCCTAACCCTTCTCCAGGTGACACGACAACGCCGCACAAAGGCCGCAGCGGAAGGCACTCCTGCGTCACCCTCCTGCGCGAAAATAAAGGAGGCTGAAACCCGAACTGAGCCTCGAATGGAGAGAGACCTGACGACGCGTTGCGCAGCGTGTTATGAGCGTACTCTGCCCAAGCAAGGTGCCGACTCCATGATGATGGATTGGCGGAAGCAAGACAGCGGAGAGTATTTTCCATTGTTTGATTGGTGCGTTCCGTCTGTCCATTGGTCTGTGGGTGAAACCCTGATGACAGGCTCACAGACGCCCTAACAGCGAACAAAACGCCCGCCAGAATCTGGACGCAAACTGAGGACCCCGATCGGACACTACGTCTTGCGGTAAGCCGTGAAGGCGAAAGACATGGTCCATCATGAGATGCGCAGTTTCGAGCGCTGACGGCAGCTTGGGAAGTGCAATGAAGTGGGCAGCCTTGGAAAATCTGTCCACTACCACCAAAATGACGGTATGACCGTTCGAGTTAGGTAGACCGGTAACAAATCCAAGGCGATATGGCTCCAGGGACGATGTGGAACCGGAAGTGGCCGCAGTAACCCTGAAGGTGCCAGCTGTGAACCCTTATTGCGGGCACAAATGCTACAGGCCGCAACAAATTCCCGTGCGTCTTTCTCCATACCCCGCCACCAGAACCGTCTACTCAGAAAATCGTGCGTACGGTGTACGCCTGGGTGACCAGTGAGCCGGGAGGAGGGCCCCACTGCAGTACCTGGGAGCGAGCTCCTGAAGGAACGAAGAGACATCCCCGTGGACCCCACCAGGATCCGGCTCAAGGCGTTGAGCCTCATGCACCACCCTTTCTATCTCCCATAAGACTGGAGATAAAATCTGTGCGGTGGGAATAATGGGTGTGGGCGGATGATCCATTTCGGATCCATCGTACAAGCGTGACAGAGCGTCAGGTTTAATATTTTTAGAACCAGGACGGTAAGTCAACAAAAAATTAAACCTAGTAAAAATAATGCCCAACGAGCTTGCCGTGAATTACGACGTTGAGCACCCTGGATGTACTCTAAATTTTTATGATCAGTCCAGACAGTGAAGGGATGTTCCGCCCCTTCAAGCCAATGACGCCATTCCTCCAGCGCCATTTTAACCGCTAATAACTCCCTATCTCCTACATTGTAATTCCTCTCGGCAGGGGAAAGGCTCCGAGAAAAGTAGGCGCACGGATGAACCCTTTTATCCATGACCGACCGCTGGGACAGAATAGCCCCTACCCCTAGCTCAGAGGCATCCACCTCTACAATAAAAGGTAATGAAGGATTGGGAGAAATTAAAATAGGTTCAGAACTGAATCTTCTTTTAGTTCAGCGAAAGCCGCCTCCGCTTTAGGGGACCATTGGAACCGAGAAGAAACAGTTTTTTTTGTAAGCGCCGTGATGGGCGCGACCACTGAACTAAAATTGCGGATAAACCGTCTGTAAAAATTTGCAAACCCCAAAAACGCTGCACCTGTTTTACAGAGACCGGAGCAGGCCAATCCTGACCGCAGTCACTTTATTGGGGTCCATTTGGATCCTGCCCTCTGCGACAATAAATCCTAGAAAGGAAACTGAAGGTACGTGAAACACACATTTCTCTGCTTTCACAAATAATTGGGCTTCTAACAAGCATTTTAATACCTGTCGAACGTGTTTCACGTGCTCAGAGAGAGAATTGGAAAAAATTAAAATGTCGTCAAGATAAACGAACACCGATTTCTCCAACATCTCTCTGAGTACGTCATTAACGAATGCCTGGAAGACAGCCGGCGCGCACGTGAGGCGAATGGCATAACCAGGTATTCGTAATGACCATTGTGTGTATTAAACGCTGTTTTCCACTCGTCACCCTGACGGATGCGAACCAGATTATAAGCGTTGCGAAAGGTCCAACTTGAAAAAATGGACGCTCCTTGGAGACGTTCAAAAGCGGAGTTCATAAGTGGAAGGGGATAACGATTCTTTATAGTAATATTATTTAATCCTCTGTAATCGATACACGGTCGTAATCCCCATCCTTTTTCCAACAAAAAAAGAACCCTGCCCCAGCCGGAGACGTGGATGGCCTGATAAAACCATTAGTAAGAGATTCCGAAATGTATCTCTTCATGGCCGCACTCTCAGGTATAGATAGTGAATATAGGGATCCACGTGGGGGAACTGTGCCTGGGTGAAGTTCAATAGCGCAATCATAAGGCCGGTGTGGAGGCAGTTTAGTTGCCCTTTGCTTACTAAACACCTCGCTAAGATCGGAATAAGTTTTAGGAATGCCGGAAGGTAGCAAGTAACACTCCGTACTCATGAGTTCCATTCCCTCCTTATCCCTTGGAAACTCGTGCTCAATGGGAGCAGTTCGGAATTTTTTATGGGAATCGGAACTGGAGTAGCTAACCGATCTTTTCGGAACTCGTGACACTTTGGGCTCATCGTCCGTAGACGGCATGTCTGCCTCTAAAGAATCAAAGGGTAAGGATTCCAGGTCACTAATCTCCTCGGCCGTGGACTCCTCCATTGGGACTTCCCAAGCACACTGAGGATCCCATTCGAGTTCGTTCTCCGTCTCATTGGAGTGTACGGATGAGGGAGCATGATTAGGCGAACAGTAAATAGATTCGTCGGTCTCCGAATCGGTCTCGTGACTTTTAGCCTCACCGAACCCGGAAGACGACGGAATAAAAGGTAAACATTCAAGAGAACATTGATCCCCCCATTGAATAATAGGGTTTTTATGACTACCCCAGTTCACCTGTGGTTGATGTTTTATTAACCAGGAGTGTCCAAGAACTAATGGGTAAGTAGGCGATTCAACCAAAAAAAACTTAATTTGTTCTGTGTGCTCGCCGTAAGCGATCCGCATGTTTACAGTCTCCGTGGATTCCTTAATGCGACCGGAACCCAGCGGACGGCCATCAAGAGCGGTAACACCACAAGATTGTGAAAGAACCCGAACAGGTAAATGAATTCTTTTAGCCCACCCGGAGTCCACAAAACAATCAACAGCTCCTGAATCAAGAAATGCATTTATTTTAATGTTTTGTCTCCCCCAGGATAGTTCAACAGAAATGAAGGTACGGAAGAAAGAGGACTGATGTCTCACTACCGGCTTCCGGCCCGATAGTGAGGCTATTCGTTTCCCTTCAGTTTGGGACAATTTTGAATAATGTGACCCCTCTGTCGACAGTACCGGCAACCGTTCCAATCCCCTCTGGCCGGAGCCCGAAAACTAGCACTGTCAACTTCCATGGGTTCGTCGGTTTTGCCCAGACGTCTAGGAAACTGAGGTAAGAACCCTTTCGTAGTAACCCGGAACTCCCTGTTACCCTCTCTCGCTGGCGTTCCTAATACGATTATCGATCCGTATAGCAGTGGAAATAAGTTCATCAAGTGAATCGGGAATGCCAATCGTAGCTAGAGCGTCTCGCACCGGATCAGATAGTAAAACACGTTATGAGAGGATTCTCAGGCCAACCTGTAACTCCCGCGAGAGTACGGAACGAGATAGAGAATTCCGCCACGCTCTGGTTACCCTGGCGCATGCGCGTCAATTTAGTCGCAGACTCGCTGTCATGAAGTTCGTGGTCAAAACCAACTCCATTTTACCCATTAACCCCAGCGAGTCTGTCAATACCGGTGCTTGAGACCGAATAAGAGGTACTGCCCACTCGAGAGCTGCCCCGATAACAATGATAGCACGAGTGCCACTCGCGACTCTTCTGAGCTATATCTAGATGGTTGAGTTTGAAATACAATTTGGCACTGTGCTAAAAACCCCGACATTTACCGGACTCGCCACTAAAACGAGGAGGAAGCTGAACTTTGCCTCTCGTAATCCCTCTCCCACAGGTGTACCCCAACGAGGAGTGACACCCGGATTAGGACCGGCGAATCCTACCGCAGGCTGGGGACGAACCTCGATAAGTGTCTGGATCAAGCCCTCCAGTCTTTGGACCGACAAGGCCATGCTAGCCTGGTTGTCTTGCATGACACGTTGTTGTTTTAAAAAATGTCAATGGTAGATCTCTGTCTCTCCATTTCTCGGCTTTGCAACTCTGCCATTTGTTCGATACCACGAGGATCCGCTGACGCCGTATTCATGGCGAAATCGTACTGTTATGGTGGGTTAAGGGATTGGTGTCAATCGCAGAACCCCAGGGGTATCGATAAGTTAAACTGTAATTATACAGTTTAACCACAAACTCTGAATAAACAGAGACTAGGAACAAACAATAACAAAAAGGGAAAACCGAAAATATCACCCAACGGGTGACTAGGTGCCACAAAGACACAAAAAGGAATAACTAAATCACCAACACCGAGTGTTTGAATAAAAACGATAAACGGCTAGAAGAGCCAAATAACCAGCGAAGAAATAAGACCTGCGAACAGTCCACAGACTGTGTATAACGAAACACGACTAGCTCAGGAGGAGCAAGTGAGTGTTCAAAAGCAGGTAACGAACAGATCCTACATTTGCTAAAGAAGTATTTCTAAGTAAGAGAACGTGCTTAGTAGTATCTTTAAAAAGACGCCACAACCTTTACCGGCTAAATCGTAGTGAAGTTTTACGATTTCGCAAAGAACCGGAAAACAGCTGCGGATTAAATAGTGAGGAGCGGTGATTGATATGCTCCGCCCCTCCTACCAGAAAGGCGCAACACCGCCCTCTGGTGGTGAGTCAGGGGAACAACCATGACACATACACACCTCACACACCTCACACACACAGAGAGAGAGAGAGAGAGCCCCCATACACACCTCACACACCTCACACACACACAGAGAGAGAGAGAGAGAGAGAGAGAGCCCCCATACACCTCACACACACAGAGAGAGAGAGGGAGAGAGAGAGCCCCCATACACACCTCACACAGAGAGAGAGAGAGAGAGAGAGAGAGAGAGCCCCCATACACACCTCACACAGAGAGAGAGAGAGAGAGAGAGAGCCCCCCATACACACCTCACACACACCTCACACACAGAGAAAGAGAGAGAGAGAGAGAGACCCATACACACCTCACACACACAGAGAGAGAGAGAGAGCCCCATACACACCTCACACACAGAGAGAGAGAGAGAGACCCCCATACACACCTCACACACAGAGAGAGAGAGAGCCCCCATACACAGCTCACACAGAGAGAGAGAGAGAGAGAGAGCCCCATACACACCTCACACACACCTCACACAGAGAGAGAGAGAGAGAGAGAGCCCCATACACACCTCACACACCTCACACACCTCACACACAGAGAGAGAGAGAGCCCCCCCATACACACTCACACACAGAGAGAGAGAGAGAGAGAGCCCCCCATACACACCTCACACACACAGAGAGAGAGAGAGAGCCCATACACACCTCACACACAGAGAGAGAGAGACCCCCATACACACCTCACACACACCTCACACACTCACACACAGAGAGAGAGAGAGAGAGAGCCCCATACACACCTCACACACACCTCACACAGAGAGAGAGAGAGAGAGAGACCCCATACACAACCTCACACACCTCACACACACAGAGAGAGAGAGAGCCCCCATACACACCTCACACACCTCACACACAGAGAGAGAGAGCCCCCCATATACACCTCACACACACCTCACACACCTCACACACACAGAGAGAGAGAGACCCCATACACACCTCACACAGAGAGAGAGAGAGAGACCCCCATACACACCTCACACACACAGAGAGAGAGAGAGAGACCCCATACACACCTCACACACAGAGAGAGAGAGAGAGAGAGAGCCCCCATACACACCTCACACACACACACACACAGAGAGAGAGAGCCCCATACACACCACACACACCACACACACAGAGAGAGAGAGAGAGAGAGAGAGCCACATACACACCTCACACACACCTCACACAGAGAGAGAGAGAGAGAGAGAGAGAGAGAGAGAGAGAGAGAGACACCATACACACCTCACACACACCTCACACAGAGAGAGAGAGCCCCATACACACCTCACACACACAGAGAGAGAGCCCATACACACCTCACACACACACACAGAGAGAGAGAGAGAGTCCCATACACACCTCACACACACACACACACAGAGAGAGAGAGAGAGACCCCCATACACACCTCACACACCTCACACACAGAGAGAGAGAGAGAGAGAGACCCCCATACACACCTCACAGAGAGAGAGAGAGAGAGAGACCCCGACTCTGTCTTCAGCAAGCCTACGATCTGCCCTGCGTGAGGCAGGCTGTGTAAAATCAGGGCACCTAATGAAGGCCACACAAACAACGTTGGATGTCCTGGGAAAAAAGGCCAACATCAGGTCTTCCAGGTTGCTGACCAGAATTGTGGAGGAGGTCTGTGCGTCTCTGCCGGGACCCTTGAGGGTGTTTGCTGAAAACTGTACGATGGACCAGTGGGAGGGTGAAGGCGAGTACAGTTTCCCATCTCTGACTGTTGCTCCTGCTGTCGGCGAGTGGCAGGAGGGGGGACAGTTTCTCTCTTTCACAACCCCACAGCTTGGGAAGTTTGAGGAGATGGGGAAAAAAGCAGCATACTTTGTCTGTGTTAAAGTGTGTCACTTACGGTCCTTTGTAGGGATGAAAGTGTCGAGGTGGTCTGAGTTTTTTGGCCCAGATAAATCTCTGAAAGGCTGCTGGCGGTCCCTGTATAAGCTGCCCATTGAAAAGTGGACAGCTGACCTCCAGTGGAGGATAGTACATGGGGCGATAGCCACAAACAGACATATAGCACACCTGGATCCTAGTCACGGGGTGGGGTGTCATTTTTGTTGAATTAAACATTAGCACATTTGTTCATACAGTGTCCTAGGTTAGTAGAACTGTTTAGATTATTAGAGTTGTGGTTTCTGGGATTGGGGGAGTGTTTTTCTTTTGATTTATTTGTTTTTGGTCCAAAATACTCTGCAAGAAAGAAATATGTTCATATTCTCATGAATTTTATGTCAGGGCTGGCTAAGCTGGCAATCTGGATATCTCGAAAAAATAAAATACGGGGTGTGGGGTCTATAGACCCAGTGCGGATTTTACAAGGACTGGTGGCAGCCCGCCTTAGGGTTGAGCATGCTTATCACAAGACAGTGGACAGTCTAGTCTTTGTGTATGGTGAGAGGCGATGGAGATGAATTTTTAAAATTTTGAAATGACTGCTGTATTTATTGTTTGAATTTTGTTTCGTTTTTTTGTTATCTCTATTTTTGTATTTATTTATTTTTGTATGGTTTAATATGACATTTTCTACTGTAGTGTTGTAAGCTCTATGCTCTATGTTTTGTGTTGTTGTTGTCATGTTCTGTCTGAGCATATGGGATGTGTGATGGACAGTGTTCATCCTCAGATCTGATTTGTGCCAATAAAGGCAGTTTTAAATCTCAAATCTCTCTCTCTCTCTCTCTCTCTCTCTCTCTCTCTCTCTCTCTCTCTCTCTCTCTCTCTCTCTCTCTCTCTCTCTCTCTCTCTCTCTCTCTCTCTCTTTCTCCATCTTCCTCTTTCTCTCTATATGTATATCTCTCTCTTTATCTCCCTCTCTCTCTCTCTTTTCCCTCCCTCTCTTTCTCTATCGCTCTCTTTCTCCATCTTCCTTTCTCTCTCTCCCCCTCTCCCGCCCACTCTCTCTCTCTCCCCCTCTCCATCTCTCTCTCTCTCCCTCCCTTTCTGTCTCGCCCTCTCTCTCTCTCTCTCTCTCTCCATCTTCCTCTTTCTCTCTATATATATCTCTCTCTTTATCTCCCTCTCTCTCTCTCTCTCTCTCTCCCTCCATCTCTTTCTCTATCGCTCTTTCTCCATCTTCCTTTCTCTCTCTCTCCCTCTCCCCCCCACTCTATCTCTCCCCCTCTCCCCCCCACTCTATCTCTCCCCCTCTCCCCCCCACTCTATCTCTCCCTCCATTTCCGTCTCCCCCTCTCTCTCTCTCTCTCTCTTTCTCTCTCCCTCTCTCTCTCTCTCTCTCAGTCCCCTCTTTGAAGTCAAGGTGCACAATCAATTGAATACATCGGGGAATTAACGGTCTTGTTCGGAGCTTAATTCATAAGGGCAGGTAAACATGGTGAGATATGATTCGTAAGGACAGGTAAACCTGGTGAGGTCGTGTGTGAGCTGTGTGTAGATGTTGTGTTTGGAGATGTTGTGTAAGAGATGTGTGTTGGAGATGTTGTGTTGAAGATGTGTGGAGATGTTGTGTTGAGATGTGAGATGTGTGTTGGAGATGTTGTGTTGAGATGTTGTGTTGTGTTGTGTTAGAGATGTGTGTTGGAGATGTTGTGTGTTGTGTTAGAGATGTGTGTTGGAGATGTGTGGAGATGTTGTGTTAGAGATGTGTGTTGGAGATGTGTGGAGATGTTGTGTTTGGAGATGTTGTGTTAGAGATGTTGTGTTGGAGATGTTGTGTTAGAGATGTGTGTTGGAGATGTTGTGTAAGAGATGTGTGTTGGAGATGTTATGCCATTTTCTCTCCTCACACGCACTCAACATTGTTGAAGGAAGCCCATCATTTGGCAGATAAATAATAATAATGTCATGACAGAAGATGACCAGTGCTGTTGATCAAGACGATGATCACTGCTTTGTTTTGTTATTGTTGCTTATTTAATTAATTTGAAACTTGAATTCCATCAGCCATTTTGTTATTAAGGGCATGTGTATATTTTCTGTGGTGTTCAAAAACGATTAGCAGGGTTGGTGAGAGTGACTGACTCCATGTTTCCGAAAACAAAGAGCCAAGCCGAAATCCAGCCAACCCAAAAAGGGAGACAGAAGGGGAGAGTGGGAGAGAAAGAGAGGGAGAGAGGGGGGAGGGGGAGAGAAGGAGAGAGAGAGAAATAAAAAAACATTATTAAGGGAAAAAAGAGGAATTAAGATGGAAAAAAGTATAAGCTATTTAACTCCTCTGCTTTGCATATAAATGAGAGATTAGGAGGAAACTATATCTCACAGCCCATTGGAATACATACGCCTAATTACAATACATTCAGAGAGTATGAGAGGGTAATTTACACAAAGAAGATTAGCAGGCCTAGGTGAGGTCAGGCTGTACCATTACAACGTTTGTGTGTGTGTGTGTGTGTGTGTGTGTGTGTGTGTGTGTGTGTGTGTGTGTGTGGAGATGGTGGCTATGAAAATAAGGGTTATTTTCAAAACGTACCGTCCTTTGTCTTTCATGTAGTCACACTGTTTTTACGGGCAGTTGTGTAGAAGGCCTTCTGGTGACGGCTGGGACCGAATCATCGTGTGCAAGCTTGTTCTTTCTGAGTCGAATGAATCAGGAGAGAAAGGGCGAAGAAAGGGGGGGAAATATCACATCCAAGGACTACACAAATCAACAGTGCAAACACACAATGTACCACAACATTACAATACAAACACAATGTACCACAGCCATCACAATACAAACACAATATACCACAGCCATCACAATACAAACACAATGTACCACAGCCACAACCATCACAATGCAAACAAAATATTGAAACCACAACCATTACAATTCAACCATTTAATGTTCCTAACATTTTTGCCCCAAAACCTTTTTTTTAAACATTTTTTACCTGTGTTGTATCTTAACCCCTCGTGTACTCTCCTGGAGTCATTGTTCCATGCCTGTTATTGTTATTGGTTGAGGCACTGCATGCACTTCTATACAGGGTGGCAGTTTGCATGTATCTTTAGCTTGTGGAAGAATCTTTAAATTCATTTTCTGCACTGAAGTCATATGTGTTACTGTAATAAGCAAGCGTGAAAACTGTAAATTTAAAAGCAATTTATGAGAGTTCTCTCCAGCTGAAAATGAATAGAACAATAAATTCATCACTCAGGCAATATCAGGGATTCACTGACCTGAAGATTGACCTGATGTTCTGCATTCGAGCACAACGTATAACTGTCATACCTGTCATACCTGTCACAACTGCCATGACTGTCCCTTTCGAAGATATACAGTCAGTCTTATTATCCACCCGACATGCGTTCAACAAGGTTAGTGTTTGCTAATGTTATTAGTACTTTTTTCTTATGTTTGCCATGAATGTTCGCTAAGGTGAGCTAACTGACTTAAAGAGGACAGGAAAACGCAGAGAAAACAAATATATCACTTTGTAATGTGTCATTCTGCTGCTGTTGCAATTCATTTTAACGAATGTAATATTTGCGTCCGTCTTTATTAAATTAATGTGATCGGTGAATGAAATCATTTAAAAACAGTAACTGGTACAATAGCAAAGGTAACAGGTAACTCCCAAAATAAAGGGCACATTTAGCCTGGGGGCACTCAGACAGCCCTGGCCTGGGAGAGTCACAGCTGGGTGGGGGAATTATTGGGATGGGGGTGGGTGGGTGGGGCTGTCTTTATTTTGACAGTTACCTGTAGTTCTCCACGAACACTCGCCTTGATGAACACATGTCTGGTCCTACACCCATAGCCTTGTTAGGTGTTACCATAGTGACGCAAAGAAAGATGACCAGATTGGGGCCTCGAATAGCGTAGTGGTCTGATGCACTCACATGGACTGGCGCTTTGCGAGTGTGAGCTGCTTATTTAGGTCGAGGTTCGAAACCCAACTGTGCCAGACCGACTGGCTCTAGTTTTTCAAACAAACAAAAGTCCTCCTACAATAACCTGTTAATGGAGTTAGAGGCTGCTTCCTGTGATGTCACCAGAGGGGCTCCAGCATTGGGCCTTCCTGTGATGTCACCAGAGGGGCTCCAGCATTGGGCCTTCCTGTGATGTCACCAGAGGGGCTCCAGCATTGGGCCTTCCTGTGATGTCACCAGAGGGGCTCCAGCATTGGGCCTTCCTGTGATGTCACCAGAGGGGCTCCAGCATTGGGCCTTCCTGTGATGTCACCAGAGGGACTCCAGCATTGGGCCTTCCTGTGATGTCACCAGAGGGGCTCCAGCATTGGGCCTTCCTGTGATGTCACCAGAGGGGCTCCAGCATTGGGGCTTCCTGTGATGTCACCAGAGGGGCTCCAGCATTGGGCCTTCCTGTGATGTCACCAGAGGGGCTCCAGCATTGGGGCTTCCTTCCTGTGATGATGTCACCAGAGGGGCTCCAGCATTGGGCCTTCCTGTGATGTCACCAGAGGGACACAAGAGGGGCTCCAGCATTGGGGCTTCCTGTGATGTCACAAGAGGGACTGCAGCATTACCGGTTCCTGTGATGTCACCAGAGGGACTTCCTGAACTTGTGAAAGCGGGAGAGGAATGCTGAATGTTGTCAAAGCGTGACAGCTGTTTCAAGTCTCCACACAAACAATGACCCCGGATGGATATAATACAGACATTTATAATTAAACTTGATATATATAGGTTTTGTTTTAAAAATTTATACAGTGAAACTTGATGGATATATTCAGACATGCATACATCAATGTTTGGATATACACATGCAGCA
This sequence comes from Aldrovandia affinis, assembly GCA_029706075.1. Taxonomy (NCBI): domain Eukaryota; kingdom Metazoa; phylum Chordata; class Actinopteri; order Notacanthiformes; family Halosauridae; genus Aldrovandia; species Aldrovandia affinis. The sequence goes on along the minus strand of JAINUG010000050.1, from coordinate 566,370 downwards.
TATCTTGAAACATGCAATGAAACATGGAGTCGTGTAAGATTGTTTACTAATCCATAAACACCGCTGACAGGCTGTGATTTCTGTTCATCTCAAAAATAGGCTGTGACTCAAAAAATAATTTCTGTTCATCTCAAAAAGATAGGCTTAAACAGCAGTCAAAGCAAACACACGAGGATCAGTGTCTACAGCCCCTGAGATTCAGAAGGTTTCTAACACAAAGATGAAGGCATTAAACACTGAGGATCACCAGCGTAGCGTCTTCACAGAGCCCTGCAGATGTGTGTGTGAATTACACACTGAGGATCACCAGCGTAGCGTCTTCACAGAGCCCTGCAGATGTGTGTGTGAATTACACACTGAGGCTCACCAGCGTAGCGTCTTCACAGAGCCCTGCAGATGTGTGTGTGAATTACACGGCCTCTCCTTTATAGAGCTTGAGAAAATATATATGCTTATGAAAGAGTCTCACTGTCGAACGTTCAAATGGACACGCTCGCCTTTAAACATGTAAACATTTGAAAAGGGTCTCCCTTTAAACGTGAATGCAGTGCAAAAGCATATATACATTTTCAGAGACTTTAAAGGGGCACTGTGAATGTATATACCAGAGGGACTCGAGCATTGGGGCTTGTGTATACACAGTGCCCCTTTAAAGTCTCTGAAAATGGCACCTTTTGTTGCCTTAGAGCGTGAAATTAAAACATATTAAATCAGACTTTAATATGAACATTAATTAAGAATAAAAAACTAGAATAACTTGGATTGACTACACCCCACAGAGTTAGTACTTGGTAGAAGCACCCTTTGTTTGCTTGAATTACAGCCATGAGTCTGTTTGCATATGTCTCTACCAGCTTTGCACACCTAGATTGTGCAATGTTTTCCCATTCTTGCTTACAGAACTGTTACATTTTACATTTTAAGCATTTAGCATTTAACTGTTCAAGCTCAGTCAGATGGGGACCGTCGATGGACTGCGCTCTTCAAGTCATTCCACAGGTTTTCAAAAGGGTTTACGTATAGCCCGGTTACAACTAAAATACATGCACAATTTAAAACAAAATGTTATTTTAACTTTATTTTATTTGATCAAGTATATAACTAGCATCATAATGTACACATCTGCCACATGAAGATAGTTCCAGTATATATGAATTCATATATACATAAATATATTAATGCTTCAGTGCATTGTTTAATACTTTTGCTTTGACCCAATTATAGTCTCAGCCCATGATGTTTGGTGTCACGTGTCAAGTGCAGAACTGTGTTAAAATTCGAAGCGACCTTTTTGAGCATAAGATGAGTTGGGTTATGAGTCAAGTGAAGAGCGTAGGAGTTACATTCTCTGTTGGACCAGTGACACTGGGAACAGGTTTTAGGTGATGTATGTATTTTCCATTTCCATCTAGTATAGCACATAATTCAGTTGTATGGTGTAAATATTTTTAAATGTATGTATGATTGGAAGTGAGCTGGTCATGTGACCAGTGAAGGCTTTGAGAAAGCTTACAATTTAAGTCCTTTTCCCTCTTCTGTAGTTTTTATATTTCAGTAGTATCTATCTAGCTGCCACTAAGCTTCGGGTCCTACCTAGTGCTGGCTACTTCACGTTTAGATCACAAGCGAAGACATTGGGAATAGAAGTCCTCACTTGTCTCCATTGCTAAAAAGCAACAGCAACAAGTACTGTGTTTACTATCTGCTAAAGATGTATTTTTTGACTGATAACACTACAGCGCTCTGCTGTGCTCCTGTTACTTTAACAGAGCCTAAAACGGTGATCCAGCCGATTGTCTTGTCTGTGTGAAGCACAAAGTGATTACAGGAAGCCTGTTCCCAAAAGTATTTATCTCATCTTGTTGACTGTTTTTCATCACAGTCTTTAATAAAAATGTAATGCTAGCTAGCTAACCAAGCTAGGGTAGCAATAAAATGCCTGTTTAGACCCCAGTTGGAACAAGTGTCAATCTGCCAGAATTGCATTACAGCAGGCTGTTAGCGTATAGTCAAGGCTAGGCTAATCGGGAGAGGATCAGCTGTTAGGAGAAGGCACAATTGGAGATATTATTTCATTTGCGTTATTTCTTTTTTATGACTACTACTACTAGTCATGTGTGATGAACATATATGTATTAGGCGTGTATGTGTAATATAAATTATGTAAAAAAAGATATGTATATTAAAATATGAAAAGAATAATATCAATATGAATATGTTCCCCATAATTCCGGGCCCCTGTGAGGCCGGCGTGCTGACAGCTGTTGCAGACAGCGGTTTGATAGGCTCTCACTCGCTCACTGGCTTGCTTGTTTACACACTATGAACTCTGTCAACAATGTTTACAGCCACAGGTCAGCGAGTATCAAACCACACGTCTGCTTACAAAACCCAGAATACATTTAAATAAATGTGATTTAGCTGTCGCATGATGAAATGTTTTTTGTTTATATATATATATATATAGAAAGAGAGAGAGATTTATTAGTTTGTGTAAATTATAAATTTTTGATACAATAATGGAATACAATGCAAAAGGTATATATATATTTTTATGAACACTTACATTTCCATTTCACCAGAGTATGAACCACCTGTGTATAAACTCAAATTGAAATGCATAATTTGGTGACCCCCAATGACCTTCCCTCCATCCATACATCCATACATTTTCTCTTCCTTTTCCTGTTTGTCTCTCATTCCCTCCATCAGCCCATTTTTCCCTTTTTCTGGTTTCCTTGATTCAGATTTATGTTTCCCCTGCTCATTTTCCCAATTGACTTATTTAATTATTACATAAATATGTTTTCTTACATCTTGGTTACAGTGTTTTATGTTCTTATTTTTAGATCAGTATGCTTCAGCCTTAAACATAAATCTTTATTGAAGTAAAATGGTTATTAGAAGATGCAGGGAGAGTATATGAAGCCATAGCTCTTGGACATATCTATTTTTCCCCTTGAAGCTTCATACAGTAATACAATAAAATAAAATAAGATTAAAAACATACACTGCACATGGTAGACTTTGTATTGATAGTAGAATTGTTGTGATAAAGTTACTGAGTTTAAATTTGTATTGGACTGTCTGACTGAAGCAAACCCTTTTATAGCATGTATGTACAGGTATATGAAACATAAATCTTTGGCCGTTTTAGGAATCATCTCGTTACTCTTCCGCACGCAGATTTGTCGAGATTCTCTCATGTTAAACTTTAATGCTTGGCATTCCATCATTGTGTTTGCATTGCCACGGTGGCGTTTTGTACAACACACCGCTCGGAAGCCATATTAATCTCTGTGTGCGTGTGCACAGCTGTGCACAGCTGTGCTCTGGAGAGCCGATGTGTTTAAACACATCCCCCTTTTTAGTCATCCAAACCCCCATCCACCTCAGGACATTCGAAAGCCTTTTTATACCAATTGATCCCCGACGATAATCACCACAGGCTTCTTTCTTATTTCCTTTTCAAAGTTTTTCTGTTTTGTTTTAAAGATTATTCCATCCATAGGTTTTCTTTTTACTCTTTTCCTCTGCCCTGGGGGGACCTCTGATAGTTTTATGAAGTCACTTTCACACCGCAGATCCGCATCGTTTGAGCGGTTATATCCCTTCACACTGCAGATCCGCATCGTTTGAGCGGTTATATCCCTTCACACTGCAGATCCGCATCATTTGAGCGGTTACATCCCTTCACACCGCAGATCCGCATCGTTTGAGCGGTTATATCCCTTCACACTGCAGATCCGCATCGTTTGAGCGGTTATATCCCTTCACACTGCAGATCCGCATCATTTGAGCGGTTACATCCCTTCACACCGCAGATCCGCATCGTTTGAGCGGTTATATCCCTTCACACTGCAGATCCGCATCGTTTGAGCGGTTACATCCTTCACACTGCAGATCCGCATCATTTGAGCGCTTCTATCCAGGAGAATTCCCTTTCTGTCATTACGGGTTCTGATTGCTGCGATGTGAAGGCAGTACAGGATCAATAGATCAGACCTGTACTGCTGCAAATCAGTCCTGCGCAATAACGGAGAATGTACACGGTCCTCTTGTGAGGATATTGAGTTCGGTGTTCCTGCTCTATTATGTAACGTGGTTTCATGCATTTCTCCTCTTTCAGCCAGACAAGGTGGTTCTACTTCAGCCAATTATTGTACAGACTGCACAGCATGCTATCCATTGTCTAAAGTAGACTTTAGCACTTTGAGAATTACTTAGCACTTTGAGATTTACTTTTAACGAAAGGTGTGCTATAAATACAATGTATTATTATTTATGAGATGAAAACTTTGAAAAAAAGGCAATTTTATTAAGAGAAAAAATTAAACTTTGGTTCTTGATAGGGAGACATCTCAGATTCAATGCTGATAATGTAACTGCCAAGGGTTGCCGTGATACATACTACATATGCCATTTAGCAGACAATTTTAAGCAAAGCAACTTAAAGTAGTGAATGCGTATATTTTTCAGTACATGTGACAACTTTAATAAGTTGATACGATGTAATAAGTGGATATTGTACAAAACTATAATAATTATCTCTGTTTACATAGTGATAGTTTCTTTGAGAAAAATAACATGGCAAATGTTGTTGTTTTGTTCGTTTTTTCCATTGAACCGTGCACAGCTGTGATGTATGAGTCCATAAACGTTGAGACCTGCCATGTAACTCTCTCAGATTGAGTTGAAACGATTTTCTATTAAAATCATAATGAATCCAATTCATCAGGTAAAAGACAAGATTGTGACACACGTCCCGTTAGGAGCGAGCGCACTCTATTCTCCGTATAAATGAACAGGCACGAGTCTCTGCTTTGATCTGGCCTTGTAACAAACCATTACTGGCAGGCAGGGCCTCAATGATGAGCAAAATAATGCATTCTGAGAAATTCTGCTGATGCTTGATTGATGTTTGTTGTTAGTGTGTACATTCAGCCTGACTTTCAAAAATGGTCTTTGAAGGAGTAGACACTAAACAGGTGGACAAACCAAGCAGCAGAAGTCAAAGAACTGGCATGCTGTGGCCTGGTATTGATGCCATGCGCATGCATTTTAGTCATTTAGGTGCTCTCATCCAGAGCGACTTACAAAAAGTGCATTTATACATGGTAAGATTAATCATGGTTAGTGCAAGAGATCAGTAACTCTGTAATAGACATTATTGTTGGCAGCGGCACATCGTACCTGTAACACAGGGAGAGAAAAACATTTTCTACATTTCTTTATTACATTATGAAACATGTAAACAGTGGTGTTGGCAGTTAATTAATGTAGAGAGTCAGTGGTAGTGGAGTCTGAAGAGGTGGGGTTTGAGTCTCTTGCGGAAGATGGCCAGTGATTCCGCGGTCCTGACCAATTGCGAAAGATCATTCCACTACTGAGGGGTGAGGACAGAGAAGAGGTGAGACCGCAAGGAACGGCTGCCTGGGGCATGGATGGAAGGAACAGTCAGTTTGCCAGAGGAGGCTGAGCGGAGGGGTCTGGCTGGGGTGTAGGGTGTGATAGAGGAGGTGGAGCGGAGGGGTCTGGCTGGGGTGTAGGGAGTGATAGAGGAGGCAGAGCGGAGGGGTCTGGCTGGGGTGTAGGGAGTGATAGAGGAGGCAGAGCGGAGGGGTCTGGCTGGGGTCTAGGGTGTGATGGGTGTCTGGAGGTAGGAGGGAGCAGTTCCCCATGCAGCCTGACGGCATGTGGATAACAACCTGATGCACAAAGAAGTTCCTCAAGCCCTGAGACACAACAAAGGTCAAAGGTCATACCAAGGGGCGTGTCCAAGTGCACCACCAGCAGGCCGGTCATCTGTGTGTTTAATTTGCCATTAAATGAGGTTGTTCACTCAGTGAGGTCTGAACTGAGTTTGTGCAGTCTGCTGAAAGGTGTAATACCATGTATTAATGCGATCTTGTAAGTCACTCTGGATAAGAGCGTCTGCTAAATGCTCAAAATGTCAAATGTAAATGTAGGTGACTATTGGAGAAGCTCTTTCTCACACACCCCCTTACCCCCCTTCTTTTTCCAACACCCTCTTCTTTAGCTCAATTATAACACAATGCAGATGTGATCTGACTATTACACTTAGATTGTTACACATTTACATAGACGCCCTTCACTTTGTTAAATAGATATTTGAAACAGGTAAAGTTTTTGCAAGAGATACAGTGTGCATTTATTTTCTGTATCCATTTTTGACAATGCCTAGAGCCAGATACACACTCACACATTGATATTTCAATCCATTTTGTGTGTTTCAAAAAAGGCCAATAAACCTCTACAGTAGTGACTCTCGCTGTAAGGTGAGAGCATAGACAGACACTCACCCCAATATTTTTATTTTTCATTTCATCGCGCGAACACAATTGTCTGTCAGCTGCAAAGCCCTTAGCCGGTGTGTCGGTGTGGTTCAAACAGAGTTGTTTGGCTGATTGCGCACCTCTTTGTGAGGAGGTCGACGCTCCGGGTTTTGACGGGAGCTGAAACACACCTGTGTGTACCTGTGAGCGCCAGCTCTTTGTAGCGATGCCACCGAATCCCGGGCGCTGAGTTACGGAGCTGCCTGTGGCACTGCAGACGAGGGAGGCTCCACGGGAGGGGAAACACGAGCGGAGAACAGACACGAGCTACAAACACAGAGGGCGCGATGCTCAAAAGTGTCTCGTCCTCAAAGATAAAGTGCCTCTGAAAGACATTCTCTCTCCTGCTGAAAGAGGCGGATCGCAGCGATACGACAGAACTGGGATCTTTTTCCCAGAAGTGTTTGAGGAACGCAAAGCGAGCGGATTCTCACGAGTCCTCGTGTTCCCTGGTCTGCTCCTGTGGAGGAATGACGACAGAGGAGAGCAACGTCCGTGGAAGGGAGTAAGACATTTGGTCTTTTCAAAAAGACATTATTTGTTTCAGATTTTTTTCCCTGTTTTTCTCCCAATTTTAGTAGCCAATTTAACCCTCTATTTATTTTGATTAGTTGGCTCACAAGCCCACCGCCCGTCCTCCGGGTCAAGTTATTATCCACAAGGCCATCAATGATCTGCCTCCTTCAAGACGGAACTTCACTCACCTGCTCTTTAGGAACGCCCTTGCTGCTCCTTGGCGAGCTCATGCCAACTTTCTTTCCCCCTTCCCCCTGGGGAGGACAGACAAATGCTGCCCCCAATCAGGGCTCCCGGCCAGAGTTGGACTGACGCAGTCAGGTTTTGAACCGTGACCACAATAGGTAGCTCACCTATAGAGTTCCTGACCATAGAGCGGACGAACACATCGAACCAGCTTGCCCTGCTGCTAGTGAGAGGGTAACACATAGAACCAGCTTGCCCTGCTGCTAGTGAGAGGGTAACACATAGAACAAGCTTTCCCTGCTGCTCGTGAGAGGGTAACAGATCGGCTGGGATCTGGTTTAATTTTAATCCTCTATAATTACCTTTTTTTTTCCCCTGCCAAAGTTGACTGAATCATTTATTTATTTATTTATTAACGATAGCTTTTTCTTTAATTTATTTTTAATATATGTTTGCGAGATCAAGTACAGTCCTATTACTCTAAAGGCGTTTTAATGTGTTCCTAGGCTCATTTTTAAATGATCGCAAAATCAGTAATTGAAGTCCTTCCCATTCATGTTATTGGAGAAGCGCGTGTCGTATTGAAAATAAACTTATTCATTAAAGACGGCAGAAATTCATTACAATGCAAATGGGAAAATTCTGTATTAACTCAAATACTCAGGAAATAATTAAGGCCGAAGCGATTTCATTATCTCGGCAGTAAAAAAAATGCTGCTTCATTTTATAAACGACGATATGAAACGCATCCTTATTTACCAACACAGCACATTGAAATTAAAATGATAAGTAGCAGTAATATACAATGGGGACAGTGTGGGCTATTATCAGCCATTAAGTTTATTATTAGTATCACTGATGATTCTCTCTCAGACCTGGCTGTCATTACTCAAGATTACCGCACATCCTGAATTCATAACCAGTGAATCTCACATTAATATCAATCGATGTGCAAGCCCCAGCTCATCATCTTAAGCGTTGCGGTCTTTCATTTGACGTTGCGTGGTGATTCGCTTTTGGCAGCAGAGAACATTTTATCTTTTAGACACACAGAGGAGCTGAGGGCCTCTCACTTATCCAGAGCACAGATTCATTAACTATGGAAATGACACAAAGGGGGCCTCTGATAGCGTAGCGGTCTAACGCACTCGTTTACGAGTGTGAGCTGCCTATCACGGTCGCGGTTTCGAAACCTGACTGTACCAGACCGGCCCTGGTGGGGAGCCCTGATCAGGGGCGGCATTTGGCTGTGTGCCCCAGGGGAGGGGGAGGGTGAGCCGGCACAAACTCGCCCAGAAGCGTGAAGGGTGTCTCCAGAAAGTTCCATCTCGGAGGAGGCGGATCATCGCTGGCCTCAGAAAATTAGATTTTTTAAGATAAGTGGGGTCAGCAGAACAAGAGGCCACAGGTGGAAATTAGTTAAAGGCAAATTCCGCACAGATATTAGGAAGTTTTTTTACACTGAGAGTTGTCAATGCCTGGAACAGCTTGCCAGGTCGGGTAGTAGAGGCAGAAACGCTTGGGCTATTCAAGTCCAGGCTAGATGTAGTACTAGATACTCTTTAGATTAGGACATGACGAGCCTAGATGGGCCGGACGGCCCGTTCTCATCATTATGTATTCTTATGTTCTTATGTTCTATATAACTAGTTAATAAAGCATTAGTTAATTAGATTTATGAATGATGCACTAAACCATTACTGACTATATTAGTTAACAATCCATTCATGATTTATAGTTGATTTTGACCAATTTATCAATTATTTATTATTTATAAATGTTATAATGCATTAGTTAACTCTTTATAACTAGTTAATTAGTTAATTGGTAACTGATCATTATTGATTGATTTGTAAATGGGTAGTAATACATTTGAAAATACCATATTCATACTTCATAGACATTTTCTGGACCCCATTCTAAAGTTGCAACCTCATTCTGGGGTTTGGGGTGGGGGGGTTACCCCCAAATGTTTTTTGTGAAAAAATGAATGGGTTTTAAGTTCAGTTTTAATATGTATGGGGAGTCAATGGTAAATGGGGGGTTTTGAAAGGAGATATGGGGCAATGGGCTTGCACATTTGTATTGGAGTCAATTGAATGTATTTAAGTTTTTGAAATGGGGGATTTTGAAGAATATTCGGGGGGATAAATTCACAGGCATCTGGCAACGTGGCCCCCTCCTGCTCCATCAGCATCAGCGCTAAAGTGGCCTCAGTCTCTCAGCTGCCGCTTGTCTTTATTTCTTTATTTATTGTTTCCGATTTTTTACTCTTTTTCTCCCCATTGGTATCCATTTTTACCCCGTTTCTCTCTCAATTTCACCTCCCCCATGAGCCCGCCGCTCGTCCTCGGAGGCAAGCCAGTTTTTCCATTACAGGGATGCCTTTCGTGCTTCTCGGTGAGCTCGTGGCGGCTCACCCTCCCCCTCTCTCTGGGGTAGTCTGCCAATCTCCGCCCCCGATCGGGGCTCCCAGCTCTCGGCTGGCGCAGCCGGGTTTTGAACCACGGCTGCAGTGGGCAACTTGCATTCCAGGCAAATGCTTAGAGCATGGTTCTGTGTGTCTTAGTAGTTAGAGCGTGGCGCTGGCATATTTAGACCGTTACACCTCATGGGAGGCCATGAGTCACATGACCTTTTCACTCAAACCCGTAACTCTGCCACACGCAGGGATCACGCTGAAATCACGGGGCTCAGTGATTGGGCCATTCACATCACGCTGAAATCATGGGGCTCAGTGATTGGGCCATTCACATCACGCTGAAATCATGGGGCTCAGTGATTGGGCCATTCACATCACGCTGAAATCACGGGGCTCAGTGATTGGGCCATTCACATCACGCTGAAATCATGGGGCTCAGTGATTGGGCCATTCACATCACGCTGAAATCACGGGGCTCAGTGATTGGGCCATTCACATCACGCTGAAATCACAGGGTTCAGCGATTGAGCCATTCACATCACGCTGAAATCACGGGGCTCAGTGATTGGGCCGTTCACATCACGCTGAAATCACGGGGCTCAGTGATTGGGCCGTTCACATCACGCTGAAATCACGGGGTTCAGTGATTGGACTGTTCACATCATGCGTTACGATGATAAAACATTCAAAGTCTCCCTATCAGGGAAGAGGCAGCTGGACCTGGTAATGATGTACTGTCCTCTGTTTCAAACCCCAAGTCAATACATATTAATAAACATTATTAATTGATTAAAGACAGAACTAAAAATACATGAAATACACAGAGAAATAAATGCAAAAATCTGATAAAACACATAATATATATTATATATATATAGTATAAGGCTGTGAGGGTCAAAGAATGAATACGTTAAAAAAAAAAACTGATGGTGTACAGCTTTTATAACAATACAAAAAAGGGCAATGTTTCACTTGTTCTAATGGTAGGGTTTCTCCAGGAGAAGGCATTGAATTTCATGTAGAAAAAACTAATCATTTAGGGGGTTTTCACTGCTGTTAGCATTTGAGAGAAAGTTGAGAGTTGATGCCTCATTCGGGCATAGCGGTGATAGAGTCCTGACTTTACAGGCGTAACGTGGGACCGCAGGGGGCTTAGAATCACCTCGATCCATTTCACCGACGTGTGCTTAATGTTTCCCCCACGATGGAACGAGGAGGGCGCTGAGAAGCGGTCTAACATGGATGTAATACGCCGATGCTTTTAAAACAATCCCCTCAAGAGGCCTATCGTTATGTACCCTGTGCCTACTGTAGAGGAATACATTACAGAACACGGTCATTAAGGCCCAATACCCACTGTCATCAAACCACTTTATTTATCATTATTATTTCTTCCCCCTGAGGTCGTTTCCTTAAGTGAAATGGAAATTGGGGCGTCCATATCAGCCGGTGTCAGAGTGCACGTTTGATCCCGTGTGTGTATCGGTCTCCCAGCCCGCATTCCACACTCGTTCTCCCCGCAGTATATTACAGTTAGGCGTTCACCGCCATTATGACTCTTAAAATAAATGGCCATAAACTCCTCTGGCGTGGAGCTGGAAGGGCCAGACATTTAACCGCTCAATGTGCCTCTGGACTATCAACCTCCTGCTGGACAGACTGTTCATTTGAACAACCTCCCCGCCTTCTGTCGGATCGTTCCAAACACAATGGCCCCTCCACGGTCAGAATGCGGGGGCTCTTTCTCTCACCTGTTTTACGCTCGGTCGGTAACGCTAATGGGGGCGATGCTTCAGAGTGAATGGAATTATGGGTAAACAGGATGAATTATGGGAAAACAGGATGATGAGACAGGGGGCACCAGCAGAGGCTCGGATACGAGAGGCTTTCTGAGCCGATTCACCAATTCGCCGTGTTTTACCCGGGAATGAGCGTGTAAGGCTGGGACAAGCGGCTTGCGCTCATAGTTTTAAGGCCCAAGCCACACCGGTTAATGCAGCAAACTTAAATTCCCACAATCCGCTCTGGTTTCTCGGTGCCTCTGCCTGCTGTTCGACCCGTCTTCTGCCCTCACCACACGTTTGCGTACGTAGTTATGCAGCGAGTTAAACACTCTCCCAAAAAAGTGTCCAAGACAGGAGCTGACTTGATGATTTTTAATGGAAGCGGTGTGAAACTGGAACAGTACAAAAGACATGCGTACATTGCACATTATAAATATATTTCCATGAACATGAAATAGATGCATGAAAATAAACCAATGAGCGAATATTGATTGCTGCTGAAAGCATTACACAGTGCTGTATTAACCAATATGAGCTATGAGATGCTATGATATGCTGTAGCTATATGCTTATAAAGCAGCACTAAAATGAAATGGATACGGACACGTAAGAAAATACTATTAACTGGTATGCATATACACAGCGACAGATGTATTTAAAATACTCTTTTACATAATAATCAACCAAGTAAGGTCAAAACATTGTATTTAAGTTTAAAAATTTAAGTATTTAAGGTAGTGTATATTACTTCAATCAGAAGCTAGAGAAACATGGCATGGTAGCATACTGTAGCATACAATGTCTGACATAACAAACATAAGTAAATAAACATTTCACAAATGACTAATTGTCTAAATAAAGCCTGCATAAAATGTATAAAATGCTTCTGAACAAATGTACTTACAGATTATGCTTTCTCAAGGGCGTAAACAGAGAAGATGGAGGAGGATACCGATAAGCTGCCTTTCTCATTGTGATTTCCAACAAAATGGAGGATACAAACTAAAACTTTATTGGCAGGCAAACTGACATAACAAGAGACAGCACACATGTATCGCCACTAGAGGTCGCTGAACTGCACTAAGTTGCAGGAAGGACGGAACAACCCGTCGAGCATATATCCTGTTTGTTGTAATTTTCCTCCTGGCATAAGGCAACTACAGACACAGTAAGTGATGCATAGTTAACAACAGCTTTTTTTATTTGAACAGAGCGGTTGGATTTGGTATCTATAAAAGAGCAGAAACATCACATTTGATAGATCTTCTGATAAGCTGACACGGGTTACTACCCATGAAGAATTATCTTCTACAACAGGTCATTTCGCATTGCGGTTCTTATCACAACAGTATAAAATGCAATGTGATTTCATTTTTTGTGGTTTAAAATAAATTCCCAGCTTACATTTTTACAAATGTGTCATAGAAGAATTGCATTTATATTTTTACATTTTTTGGCATTTAGCAGACGCACTTATCCAGAGCGACTTACACAGTTTACATGTCTTTACATACAATCCATTTATACAGCTGGATATTTTACTGAAGCAATTCAGGTTAAGGGTACAATAGCAGTGCCCCACCTGGGAATTGAACCAGCAACCTCTGAGTTACAAGCCCAGCTCCCTAACCATTATACTACACTGCCAGCCCCAGAATGGTATGCAATTCATAGCCATTGTGTGGGGCTGTATTACATTTAGAGCTTAGCAAACAAAAATCAGGCAGTGAGGAAGCTGGCTAAAACTTTGAAGGACCCCTTGGTGAAATTATTTAAGGTCACATAAATGGATTGTTCAGGGTGCAGAGATGTGGTTTGTCATATCCAGATGACAGGATGTAACTACACAAAGTACAGCTGTCCATCAATCTCAGTGCATTGTCCTGTGTGATTATGAATGGCAGTCGAGCTGAATGAAAAACTAGAATTGTATGAGCGTGTGGCAGAATGCAGCACTTCAGCAGAAACACTCTCTCTTCCACAGCTGGCTTTGAGACAGCCAAGTGGCACAAACGCTCAACACCGAGTATGGACCTGGAGCTGTTCTTCATCAGGAGGATCACTGTCGGTCTCTGAGTGGATCATATCTAGAGGATCTCTATCACTGTCGGTCTCTGAGTGGATCAAATGGAGATGATCTACACCACTGTGTGTCCCTTAGTAGATCAAATCATATTCATGAGGATCTCTATCACTGTGTGTCCCTTAGTAGATCAAATCTAGATAATATATAATATAATATATGCCATTTAGCAGATGCTTTTATCCAAAGCAACTTACAGTAGTGAATGCATACATTTTCAGTATATGTGAATCAGGATTGAACCCACAACCTAAGCGTTGCTAACGCTGTGCTCTACCAACTGAGCCACAGAGAACCACTATCTAGCGGACCTGCACCACTGTGTGTCTTCGTTTGGATCATATTTATGAAGATCTCTATCACTATCTGTGTCTGAGTGGATCATATTTATGAGGATCTCTATCACTGTGTGTCTTTGAGTGGATCAAATGCAGAGAGAAGAAAATTCTGCTTCACAGATGCTTTTATCCAAAGTGACTTACAGTAGTGAATTAATACATTTTTCAATATATGTGGCCCCAGTGGGAATTGAACCCACAACCTAAGTGCCTGTCAAGCGCCATACTCTACCTACTGAGCTACACAGAACCAGTAGTACAGTGGCTCTTAGTGGATCATATCACAGAACCAGGGCACCTGAGCTCTCTCACAGAACCAGGGCACCTGAGATACATCACAGAACCAGGGCACCTGAGATACATCACAGAACCAGGGCACCTGAGATACATCACAGAACTAGAGCACCTGAGATACATCACAGAACCAGGACACCTGAGCTCTCTCACAGAACCAGGGCACCTGAAACACATCACAGAGTCCAGCCCCCTTTCTCAGACGTCCCTCGGGGGGCAGACAGCTTGGCAGTAAAAGGTGAAACCTGTCCCCAGCCGCTGGGCCGGAGCAGCTGTGTCAGATTACCCAGCGCCGGCCCCCTGGAGCTGCCAGTCTGCAGGTGAGCCGGGTTAACAGCCGTCTAAAACGCCGCGGAGAAAGAAATAAAAAAACCTGATGAGATTTTATTTTTTCCCCTCTCTCTCCCTCCCTGGAGTTATTTCTGATCCCATGTCTCGTTCCCACAGAGTGAGGAACGATCTGTCTCGCTCGACTCACGGTATCACAGCTGGGCTCTGCTCCGTCGTCGAGTTCAGTACTCAAACGGCAGGTCGCCTCAACATTAGAGCACTCCCTTAAAACGTTTTATTTTCTTTTAATCCATTAAAATACTTTTTTTTGTTTGTGTGTGTGGTGCCCTTCCCAATTTGGCCGACGCAGAGTACGGCTCACGATAGAACGTGATTAATATCATCAACTCATAAACGCAAAAGGCACAAAGAGGAGGGAACAAGAGGGGGTCGCCGTGGAGACATGACACAAGTGACATTGCACTGGGAGAGATATTGAAAGCAGATAAAACTGTCGGCACAATGGCATCAGTAGAGACAGAGACAGATGGTGGGGAGACTCAGAGACACCAGAACAATGTGAAACAAACGATGTGAAAGTGACACTTGGAGAGGTGGAGGGAAGAGTGGAGAGGGCTGCTCCTCCTCTTTGAGGGGTGGAGGGAGGAGTAGAGAGGGCTGCACCTCCTCTTTGAGGGGTGGAGGGAGCAGTGGAGAGGGCTGCTCATCCTCTTTGAGGGGTGGAGGGAGCAGTAGAGAGGGCTCCTCCTCTTTGAGGGGTGGAGGGGAGGAGTGGAGAGGGCTGCTCCTCCTCTTTGAGGGGTGGAGTGAGGAGTACAGAGGGCTGCTCCTCCTCTTTGAGGGGTGGAGGGAGGAGTGGAGAGGGCTGCTCCTCCTCTTTGAGGGGTGGAGGGAGGAGTGGAGAGGGCTGCTCCTCCCTTTTGGCTGCTGTCAGGTGCTCCTGCTCCCTCACCTACAGGCAGGCTTTATTTTTGTGTTTTTGTCTTTATTTTATAAAGGATAAGGATAATAAACTGACCCTTGGTCTGTTAGAACCCTGTTTTGGGGTTTGTCTTCCATCCACTCTTCACCTGGCAGTGTGGCCACCCCTGCCACCTTGCTACACGCTCATAATATTCAAATATTTCTGCACAGAGAGATGGCTCCAGATAAATAAAGTTCTGTTTGTATTGTACACGTGTAAAACGGGCCTGCGATGGGGCCTGTATCATCTCTCTCAGATTTACTAACCTGCAGCTTCATAATTACACATTAATGATTCTGCTAGACCTTATTAATCTCTCCAGCAGGTATTTTCATGTTCCATCACACAGTGATTTTTCTTTTTGGCAGTTATGCATAATCAATAGTGGGGATTATCACCCCCTTCTTAAAATGTGTTGGGCAATGACGGATTTTAACTTTGAATAGAAATCTTATTTTTTCATCTTATTTTTTTGATTTCAAGTCACATTAAAGCTTAGCTCCTTTTCCCTTTCCCCCATACGAATATGAATATGGGGCACTGGCTCTTTCTATATTGTGTCTTCACAAGCAATAATTGGAATTCTAAAACCGTAAAATGAATAGCCGTGGTCGGGGAAATTATTGAGTGTGCATGGAAAAATAAATAAATCATAAAAATCATAATACGTAAACACTTATTATAATTCTGAAAGTCTCAAGAGCTTATGCCATAATATATTACCAATGGTGTTTGGGATAAGCTAATGAAACGACCATTCAGTTAATGACTTCTCACCTCATCATTTCAATAAATAAGCCAAGCAAACTCACTGTGTGTGTGTGTGTGTGTGTGTGTGTGTGTGTGTGTGTGTGTGTGTGTGTGTGTGTGTGTGTGTGTGTGTGTGTCTGTGTGTGTTTGTGTGTGAGAGTCTGTGTGTGTGAGTCTGTGTGTGTGTGTGTGTATGTGTGTGTGTTCACATGATTGTGTTCCATATTGACTAAGCAGGATGTGACAGAGATATTGTATCTCTCTCAATAGATGTGTCTTTGTCATAGATGTGTCTTAAAATAACATGAATGAATGATCTGGTTCTGAGACTAGCTCAAATGGGTGCATGCATATACAGTGGCCTCCTAAATTACACCCACACACGCACACACACACATGCACGCACGCCCACCAACCCACACAGACACACATGCGCTCTTGATAATAGCTTTTCCCTCACAATATCCCTTAAGGTATTTCATTTCAATTTAATTTTTTATTAAATTGCATAAAATGTTGTATTTTACAGCCAAGTAGTAGTATAAGTCCACCCACACAAATTATACATGAAGATATGCATAAATAATATTATATAAATGCATAGTTCCAGTCCTGGATGCTGATTGGTCAATTAACCACACCGCGCCTAACACCGCCTAGCCATGTCCATATAAGGCAGGTTCTCATTCCATATCACTCTAATAAGTAAGTGGATATCAACAGCACCATAACCTGGAGAATAAACCAGCCAACCCATATCATACCTTTACAAGGTGTCTGTGTTGTATTTGTGTGTGTGTGTGTGTGTGTGTGTTGTGTGTGTGTGCTTCCATGCATACGTGTTTGTGTTTGTGTGTGAATGTGTACTTGTGTGTGTGTGTTTTTCCACGAGTGTGTTTGTGTGTTTGCGTGTGTGTGTTTTTGTGTCTGTGTTGTGTTTGTGTGTGTGTGTGGATACGAGGGGGAAGGGGGGTCACATCAGCTGTACCTGTGCAGGTTATCAGTGCTGTACCTGTGTAGGTTATCAGTGCTGTACCTGTGCAGGTTATCAGTGCTGTACCTGTGTAGGTTATCAGTGCTGTACCTGTGCAGGTTATCAGTGCTGTACCTGTGTAGGTTATCAGTGCTGTACCTGTGTAGGTTATCAGTGCTGTACCTGTGTAGGTTATCAGTGCTGTACCTGTGCAGGTTATCAGAGCACGTGATGTGCCCTTCCAGACACCTGTCACTCATCTCAGCCCCAACTCACCTACTATGAGAGATCATGCTGACATACTGTATATATACAGTACCAGTCAAAGGTTTGAGTACACCTTCCATCAAACTGATGACCTGGCCTGCCCAGTGTCCAGACCTCAATCCCATAGAACTGTATGGGACGAACTGGACAGAAGAGTCAAAGCAAAGCAACCCACAAGTTTCTCTGGGAATTGCTGCAGGAGAGCTGGGAAGACATATCGGGTGATTTCCTGCTGAAACTTATTAACCGAATGGCCCGTGTTTGTGAGGCTGTTATCACGGCAAAGGGTGGCTATTTTGAGGATTCCAAGATTCAATTTTCAATATAATTTTCTTGAAAATTGATTTGATGTTCATTTTGTTCATTGTTACATGTGTTTTTTGTCATTTTAAAGTATTTACAGAAACGTATACGGTGTAAAGCATTGTCAATTATGAGATAAACCTAGTTTCCAGCAGGTGTACTCAAACTTTTGACTGGTACTGTATATATATATATCACACAATTTTACATGTGCATATATTTAATTTAATGTATTCATTTATTTGGCAGGGACAGTGCACATTGATAACATTTCTGTAAATGTGCCAGAGTTAGGAGTTAGCCAAGGAGGCTAATTTTCATCTGTTATCCCTGGGCAGGCAGCTAGTTAAAAAAGAAACAAACACATGTACATACAAGCACTAAACTCACTGAAGATACATATCACAGTCTACTAGAACAGTTTATGCTTTTCATGTCTGTGAACCAATACTGTTTTTACACATAATATGTCACTGAGATACAGACGGGTGTACTGGTGAAGTGTGATAAACATTGTGCAGAGCTCCTTAACCACAGTTAAAATGGTAAGCCCTGGTAAAAACAAATGCACTTATTTAGGAGCTCAAATTGAATAAATACGTATCCTAATTTCACTCACAATGAATCAGAACGGTCCTTTACAAGTCCAGGCAAGTGCAGGCATCTCATCAGAAAGGCAGTGTCTTCTACGGCACAGTGTCCCCATCATTTGCTTGGTTGGTTCATAGGGGAGTCTGCCCCCTACTGGCCAAGGAACATGACTTCCAAATAGAAATCTGTTGTTTTTTGGGGATTTTTTTTTGCCAGGTTTCTATTTAAAGTATGAATAACACCCTTCTCCTTTCAGGCAGCAGAAAAGAGATGAGCTCCTGGGCAGTGTGTCTATTGTTGGTTAATGATCGCCAGGGAATTACTGATGCATTTAACAAAAATACAGCTGTGCTGGGTGATCATGTGGTAGGTGCAGAGTATGTGGGGATAGTGTGTGTGTGTGTGTGTGTGTGTGTGTGTGTGTGTGTGTGTGTGTGCATGTGTGTGTGTGTGTGTGTGTGTGTGTGTGTGTGTGTGTGAGAGGACAGTGTGTGTGTGTGTGTGTGTGTGTGTGTGTGTGTGTGTGGTGTGTGTGTGTGAGAGGACAGTGTGTGTGTGTGTGTGTGTGTAGAGGACAGTGTGTGTGTGTTGTGTGTGTGTGTGTGTGAGTGTGAGGGGGCAGTGTGGTGTACTCTTTGAGGGGGCAGTGTGGTGTGTGGTGTACTCTTGAGGATGTGGTGTAGTGGGGCAGTGTGTGTGTGGTGTAGTGTGGTGTACTCTTTGAGGGGGCAGTGTGGTGTACTCTTTGAGGGGGCAGTGTGGTGTACTCTTTGAGGGGGGCAGTGGTGTACTCTTTGAGGGGGGGGGGGGCAGTGTGGTGTACTCTTTGAGGGGGCAGTGTGGTGTACTCTTTGAGGGGGCAGTGTGGTGTACTCTTTGAGGGGGGGGCAGCAGTGTGGTGTACTCTTTGAGGGGGCAGTGTGGTGTACTTTGAGGGGGGGGCTTTGACTCTTTGGGGGGCAGTGTGTGGTGGTGTACTCTTTGAGGGGTGCAGGGGGGCAGTGTGGTGTACTCTTTGAGGGGGCAGTGTGGTGTACTCTTTGAGGGGTGCCCAGTGGCACTGTGAGATCGCAGTGTGGTGTAAGAGCCCCACGTGGTGTACGCCTCTTTGAGGGGGGCTGGTGCGCTCTGTGTAAGAGCCCCACGTCGCCCTCTGGTGCGTTCGCCCTTCGCACGCCTCACCCCTGCGTTTATTAAACCCTTCTCCTCGAATGGCCTTCACGCCGCTCGTCTGCCAACTAAATAAATGTGTAATAAATCACGGAGTGGTGTTGAGCCATCCTGAAAACAGGCCTGTACTTCCTCTCCCCATTAACCCCCTGATGAGTGAGCTTTCTGAGGGTTCTGCTTCTAATCCACAGTGTTCTGTTCCGGAATCTTACAGCTCCTTGATGATGCCATTAGCAGCCCTTTATGATGTCATCAATTAGAATGGATTAGAATGTTAGGGCGCGTTCTAGAACAGACATCACAGTGCAGCCGTACTCCTCAAAGGGGTTAAGGGTGGGGCCTCGGATAGCGTAGTGGTCTAAAGCACTTGCTTTGGGAGAGCAAGCTGCCTATTGCAGCCGCGGTGCGAAACCCAGCTGTGACAGACCGGCCCTGGCCAAGCAGCGTTTGGCTGCAGATTTATCATATCTACAGTATATAATTCATTAGCATTTTTATATATACAATATCTTCCTTTTTGCTACTTTATGTATTTATTCAGCAGATGCTCTTATTCATGTTCAAGGCACTAGTGGAGAGATACATTACATACATACATGCATACATACATACATACATATTCACAGGAGCAAGAAGAAGAACCCTCACACTGCAGGTTGCTGATGGGAGAGTGGAGATAACATGTTCCCTTAATGACTCACTGCACATTGCATTGTGCTCTGGTTGGAAAAGTGCTTCAGAGAAGTCACAGGAGTTACATTAATACAGAACCACCAATAACAGCGTGACACGTGATTGAATATGGTCCTGAGGAAAAAGTGCATAAATAAAATCTTACACCTTGATTTAGTGCACACAGAATGGCCAGCAAATACACAGAGGAGTGACATACCTACATTATACATGTAACCCAGGTCACTACAGAGTAAAAGTTTAAGAAAATAGTGTATTGATTTCAATGATTAGTAGCTAATTAGTAACTAATAATAAAGACATTGTGATCCTAAAAGTTATTAATAACAGAAGAGTAAATCAAAAAGAGTGAAATAATGACAAAATAAATGGTAATCTATGTGGGAATACATAGAAATGAAATGATAACCTAATAAGTGACGCACAACCTGAAAATTGTGGTGAAGGTGAATCACTTTTGATGAGGTGATTTGTGACTCTTAAGGGTTAATTTGATATGTCGTTCTGGTTAGATGATGAGCTTCTGCATTCACCAACGAGAATAAAGTATTGATTGATTGACGCCTGATCTAGCCTATAGGATCGGTGATCATGCCCTTGAGATTGAGCTAATAATATTTTTTCATCTACTGGCGCGGGCTTTTGCGAAGTGGCACTGAAAGAGGAAAGTTGTGTAGAGAATTACTGGTTATAAAATATTGATAATTTAATTAAATGATTAAGTGATAATGATCCTTTTTGAAAGTAAAACTGTACAAGCATGTCGGATTGGAAGTTCGTTTTGGCGGAGATATTGTAGAATGAAAGTTCTGCGCAGTTTTGTTTAAACGGAGCTGCGTGCATGACTAGCATAGCATCAGAAGTGTATTGTCATACTTTGTGCCTCCCATGTTTGGTAACGTGCTGAATTCTATGTCAACAGGATGCCACAAGTCTGTGTGAAACATCGCCAATGTCCAGTCTTATAATTGAATCCCATCAAATACAGAATCCCAGTTTTTGAACCGAAAGAATCGTTGGTGAGTAACATACTGTATGTAGCTAACATGTTAGCTGGGAGAAAATGTGCTTGCTAGCATAGCATTAGCTTGTAAAACGATTGCTAGCTAGGTGTAGAATGTGGGGACGTGTACATTATGAAAATGAAGTTTATGCATTGCAAAAGTGATGATTGTGCACTGGAATGAAAACGAAATGGCTTCGGGTTGTAACTTTAGAGTTGTAAGTGTTATTTCATGGTTGCTGGGTTAGTTAAGCTAACGTTACTTGAACGTGAGCCGAGGCGCAAATGGCGGCCATTTCGTGAAAATTCAGTGTGAACGAAATGTGTCTTTGTGTCGAAGATGGCGCAATGCTGCCCTCTGTTAGCTAAAGCTAAAGCTACTCTATGTTCATTTGAAGTGATTCGGAAAAAAAGTAACACAGATAGATAAATATGTTTGATATGGTTTATTGTATGGTTACGTGTTTAATGATGAGAGTAAATAGTTAACCTGTTACATTCCGGGTCAAATTTACCATTTTTAAAGTTGAAAATCTAGGAAAAAAACGTTTTTGGTTTTTTTTGTATGAAACTTCTGCTTGCCTTAATTAGTGCAATAAACATGTAAAATGAAAATAGTTCATGTCATGTATTTGCAACCCCCCTTGAGGAGCTGGGGAAGGCACTCATCGTCCCTCATATTGAAAGGAGGCAGCACACGCCAAGGACCCCAGCCGCTGCAGCCACAGTGAGGGAGATCCAGGAGAGGGCTACACCAACTACTCCTGTGCCTGAGGTAAGTGTGTGTGTGTGTGTGTGTGTGTGTGTGTGATCCACATCAAAGGAACATGACATCACAGATCAAAGCACAATAAATGTATATAGCCTGTGTAAATAATGTTTGAGAGCTCTCTTGTCGCGTCAGAGTTCCTCAGTTCAAAACTTGCTGCGGGCAGAACCAGCCAACAGTTACAGTAGCAATGAATAAAGATTGTTCCTACATCTCCATGTTAGTGGTTCTTACTATGCACTAACATCAGCAAAAAGACAGTAAAGTAATCATTATCCTCATCTTTCTAGGTTGCTGCTGGGGGAAACAGGAAGAGGAAGAGGTGCCAGGAAGAGGAAGAGGTGCCAGGTGTGCAAGCCGTCTGATGACACCAAGACTAGCACGACATGTGCAAAATACATTTGCACAAAGCACACAGTGACAACATGTCCCTCCTGTGCTGTGTAGACACATACACACACACACATACACACACGCCATTCATATTGTTCATACTGTGACGACGTCACTCGTGCTGTGTAGACACACACACACCTCATTCTTACTGATCTCTGGTTCATTTTTGTTAATTTCTGTTTCTAAACAGCATGACCAGAAAAAACGCATATAACAGGAGGATTTAAACAACTGTTTTTTTATTTCTAATTTTTTATTTCCTTTTCCACATTTTACAAAGCTGTATTTTGATTTGAGCTACTGATTGTGTGTGTATATTGAACTGAATAATTTGATAATGTTCTCATTTATCATCATTAAATTGAATTGAATGATTGAAGGATCTGAAATTTAAAAGGGTGTTGATTAGGTTAAAAACACATCTGTTTAGTCTCTCTTATAGTCATTAGGTGCAGATGTGGAGGGGGCGCAGCAATACAGCCTTCTGGTGCAATGAGCTATCCTTACTGTCACCAATCATAAGTGATGATCCGCCCCTATCAGGACTGCTGATGATGTGGTGGGATGGTCTCTGAATGCCCTCATGGCTGCGTGCTCCCTGTGCCACTCACCTAATTAGTTATGCTGCCCTAGATTAATTCTGCTGGTGCAAAAGTGTTGTTATCACTCTACTCTTTCCCCTGATCCAGTGTGATATTTATCATAGTCGTAATTGCACCTTTCTTCTTTTCTCCCCAGCTTCGTGGCACCTCCCCGGAGCTCACTTATCGAGCCTAGTCCCCGGAGATTTCTGTCGGCCCAGTACCCAGCTGCCCAGAGTCAACCCCCCACCCCTGCCATGTGTTAGCCGGATGCCGCTGGCCTGGAACCCTAGCTGCTGGTTCCATTCCATAAATATAAAGAAAGGGTGATCATTATTTTAAGAGGTTATACCAGGTTGAATTGTGTTGTGTGAACTTGTGTATTGCCTGTTGGTATTGTCATTCAAAACATGTATTGCTTGTTGATACGGTGATTCAAACATTATTTATTTTATACTGATCCCTTCAAATACATCTTAATAAATTATATTTTCTAAATCCTGGTCTCATCATTTCTTAACCACTCTTACCGAACCTGGAGTATTGGTTCACTTATGAATCAGTAGTTGCTTATCGAAACAAGTGCTACATACACGTGTGGACATATAAACTAGCAATGGCCAAACTAGTGTGACGATATCTTTCAATGGTGCGCTCACAAGCTTACATGCAGTTATAACGTGTGAGAACAGAATTCAGCTCAATCCTTCATTTCAGGTATTCGTAGTTCACAGCAACATTTACATTTGACACTTTAGGCATTTAGCAGACGCTCTTATCCAGAGCGACTTACAAAAAATGCATTTATACAAGATGAATCATGGTTAGTGCAAGAGATCAGTGGGGGTGGGGGGAGCGGGGGGAGCGATGGAGTCCAGGATTCTACATGTGCATATATTTCATTGAATTCATTAATTTATTTGACTGGGACAGTGCACATTGATAACATTACATTACATTATAGGCATTTGGCAGACGCTCTTATCCAGAGCGACGTACAACAAAGTGTTAACCGTAGTCAAGAACAGTTTAGCTGAAAGCCACCCTAGTGGGAAGTACAGTTCCTAGGTGCTAGGTGCAACCACATAGTTAAACTAGGACCCTGTAGGTAAATCTGTAGCCACAATTCAAAGGTAGCAATAAAGCAATCAATGCAGAAAATGTGTAAAACTAAGCAACTATGTCCCTAAGTTAACAAAAACCGGACTACAGGGAGAGGTGCACCCTGAAGAGGTGAGTCTTCAGTCGTCGCTTGAAGGTGGCCAGGGTCTCAGCTGTTCTGACTTCCACAGGAAGGTCATTCCACCATAGTGGAGCCAGAACCGATAGGAGACGTGACCGGGAAGCGCAGGTGCGGAGGGGGGGGAGGTGCTAGGCGTCCTGAGGTAGCTGAACGGAGTGGTCTGGCAGGTGTGTAGGGTTTGAAGATCTTGAGGAGGTATGTTGGGGCTGATCCCTTGACTGCCTGGTATGCTAGGACCAATGTCTTGAATTTGATGCAAGCTATAACAGGCAGCCAGTGGAGGGTAGTGAGCAGGGGGGTGACATGGGAGTGTCTAGGAAGGTTGTAGACCAGACGGGCTGCAGCGTTCTGGATGAGTTGCAGGGGTCTGATGGCAGATGCGGGAAGGCCAGCCAGGAGCGAGTTGCAGTAGTCCAAGCAGGACAGTACCATTGCTTGGACCAGGAGCTGGGTAGAGTATGTGGTAAGGAGGGATGGATTCTCCTGTTATACAGGAGGAATCTGCACGCCCGGCTTACCACTGCAATGTTCATTGATAGGGACAGCCTGTTATCCATCACCACACCGAGATTCTTTGCGCAGGGTGATGATGTCACCAAGGTGCCACCTAGAGAAATTGAGTAATCAAGGTGGGGAGAGTTTAGGGCAGGAATTACGAATAGTTCTGTTTTACCTGGGTTGAGCTTTAGGTGGTGACTGTCCATCCAGCTCTGAATGTCCCTCAGGCAAGCAGAGATGCGGGTAGAGACCTGAGTGTCTGATGGGGAGAAGGAGAGAAAGAGTTGAGTGTCATCAGCATAACAATGGTAAGATAAGCCGTGGGCAGAGATTACAGAGCTAAGGGAGCGGGTGTAGAGGGAGAAGAGAAGGGGATCGAGGACTGAGCCCTGTGGAACCCCGGTGGGGAGGGAGCGGGGCTGTGATACTTTACCAGCCCAGGCAACCTGGAAGGAGTGACCGGAGAGGTAGGAATTGATCCAGGCAAGGGCTGTACCGCAGATCCCTGTTGCTGCCAGGGAGGACAGGAGGATGGAGTGCTCCACAGTGTCGAAGGCAGCTGAGAGATCAAGCAGGATCAGGATGGAGGAGAGGGAGGCTGCTCGTGCGGTGTGAAGTGCCTCATTTATTTTGTGTTTTTACACATAATGTGTCATTCATATACAGACGGGGGTGTACTGGTGAAGTGTGATAAACATTGTGCAGTGCTCCATAAACACAGTTAAAATTGTAAGCCCTGGTAAAAAAACCCACTTATTTAGTAGCTCAAATTCAATAAATACATTTCCTAATTTCACCCACAGTGAATCCAAATGGTCCTTTACAAATCCAGGCAAGTCCAGGCACCTCATAATCATAATGATATTATATTCCAGGCACCTCATAATCATAATGATATATTCTCATGTACTTTAATTTTGACCAGAAAACGCATTGCTCATCGCCACAGTCAAACGCCTCCTCCTGCCCCTTTTTGAGTTAGACGCAGCCTATCAGCGCAGTAATTTAATTTAGAGGCACGTCCGCTATCCAGGAATGACCTTTGAAGTCGGCTAAGCCGATTTAAATGATGAGAAATGAAATTACACTTTTTACATTGTACCACTGAAGCTGAAATGAGAGATTGTGGAAAGGTGGGCTGGATCAGGGCTGTAATTCTCATATTGTATTGCACTGCATGCGGCTCTCTCACAGGTAGATTATAACTCCACACAGAAATCAATGTTCTGCTGCCCCTTGTTTATTTCTGTGAGGTAACAGAGCATGATGTCAAATCCTCCGTCATGTTTCAGAACTCTTACTGTTTTCCCTGTTAGTGTAATCTCTAAAATAATTATATTTTATAACCTTTATAGTGAGCAACTTCAAATATTTGTTTTACACACAACCTCATCACCGAGCAGTACCAAAAGTTAATTATACAACAAACTGACGCAGGTCAAATACTTTTATTTGAAATATTAATAAATCTAATAAATACGAATACATCTAAATACTAATCCTTTACACGTCAGTGAGTTCTGCAGATTACTGATAATTTCAAAAGAAACATCTATTTCTGTGTGACTCAGTAGGTAGAGCATGGCGTTAGCAACGCTTAGGTTGTGGGTTTGATTCCTATTAGGACCACATATACTGACAAATGCATTGTTATGTATTCCCTACTGTAAGTCGCTTTGGATAAAAACATCTGCTAAATGGCAATGTGCAAAATTCACAGGTATCTGCGTTTAAAATTTTTTTACCAGCATTTCATGGAAACATTTATTTAAATAAATACATACAAGTATTTCCAGAGTATCTCAAACACACATTTGCCCCAGGTCTGCTTGGTTACAGACCCATCCCTCTGGCAGCCCAAAAATAAAAGACCTACATCCACTTCAGTCCTCGTCAAAATAAAAGCCCTCGGTTCCAGGAAAGGCTTCCCCTCTTTGCAGAGCGGGATCGATCTCTCGGGAGTTCCTGGGAGGGAACTGGCCGTGTCACTGGCTCACTGCAGTAATTAAACATTCTCTGTTCAAACTCACTGCAGTCGGTGGGGAGTGTTCACCTGCTCCCCTCTCATCTCCCAAACCGTTACAGATCTACCTCGCTGGAGATATTGGCAAACTGTTTGTCTGTTGAGAAAGCAATCCGCAGGCGTGGTGCTCCTGTGCTCCCAATGAACTCTACTATAGAATCCAGACAGGACTAAAGAAGTTAGACTTCATACGCAGTTCTGTAGCACCAGCCAGGACTAAAGAAGTTAGACTTCATATGCAGTTCTGTAGAATCCAGCCAGGACTAAAGAAGTAAGACTTCATATGCAGTACTGCAGCACCAGCCAGGGCTAAAGAAGTAGACTTCATATGCAGTTCTGTAGCACCAGCCAGGACTAAAGAAGTTAGACTTCATATGCAGTACTGCAGCACCAGCCAGGACTAAAGAAGTTAGACTTCATATGCAGTTCTGTAGCACCAGCCAGGACTAAAGAAGTTAGACTTCATACGCAGTTCTGTAGCACCAGCCAGGACTAAAGAAGTTAGACTTCATATGCAGTTCTGTAGAATCCAGCCAGGACTAAAGAAGTAAGACTTCATATGCAGTACTGCAGCACCAGCCAGGGCTAAAGAAGTTAGACTTCATATGCAGTTCTGTAGCACCAGCCAGGACTAAAGAAGTTAGACTTCATATGCAGTACTGCAGCACCAGCCAGGACTAAAGAAGTTAGACTTCATATGCAGTTCTGTAGCACCAGCCAGGACTAAAGAAGTTAGACTTCATACGCAGTACTGCAGCACCAGCCAGGACTAAAGAAGTTAGACTTCATATGCAGTACTGCAGCACCAGCCAGGACTAAAGAAGTTAGACTTCATATGCAGTTCTGTAGAATCCAGCCAGGACTAAAGAAGTTAGACTTCATATGCAGTACTGCAGCACCAGCCAGGACTAAAGAAGTTAGACTTCATATGCAGTTCTGTAGCACCAGCCAGGACTAAAGAAGTTAGACTTCATATGCAGTACTGCAGCACCAGCCAGGACTAAAGAAGTTAGACTTCATATGCAGTACTGCAGCACCAGCCAGGACTAAAGAAGTTAGACTTCATATGCAGTACTGCAGCACCAGCCAGGACTAAAGAAGTTAGACTTCATATGCAGTTCTGTAGCACCAGCTAATAGTAAAGAAGTTACATTACTTTTTTTTTGTTTTTTTACATTTTAGGCATTTAGCAGATGCTCTTATCCAGAGCGACTTACACAGTTTATATTTCTTTACATACAATCCATTTATACAGCTGGATATTTTACTGAAACAATTCAGGTTAAGTACCTTTAGCTCAAGGATACAACAGCAGTGCCCTGCGTGGGAATCGAAGCAGCAACCTTTGCGTTACAAGCGCAGCTTCCTAACCATTATACTACACTGCCAGTTAGACTTCACATGGTGTACTGTAGCATTCTCTACATAAATTACTGTCATCACCACTGTTTACATGTTTAAAAATAATAATAATAAAAACAAAACCCCACTAACTTTTCTTTCCCTGTGTTACAGGTACGATGTGCAGCTGCCAACAATGATGTCTATTACAGTGTTACTACACCGATCTTTTGCACTAACTTTGATTAATATTGTCAAGTTTAAATGCACTTTTTGTAAGTCGCTCTGGATAAACATAAAGTGGGGCAGAATTATCAACAGCACAACTATAATACAGTTGGATTGACATCCTATTCTGGGTGTTTCCGTACTGCTGTTTATTGTGAGAAGGGTTATAAACTCATGCGAAGCACAAACAGTGTGAGAGCAATAGCACCCAGACCATAGAGAGCGAGAGCACCCAGACCATAGAGAGCGAGAGCACCCAGACCATAGAAAGTGATAGCACCCAGACCATAGAGAGCACCCAGACCATAGAGAGCGAGAGCACCCAGACCATAGAGAGCGAGAGCACCCAGACCAAGGCCGTGTCCGAAACCGCTCACTCGTTCTCTATTCCCCATTCCCTATATAGTATATACTATATAGTGTACTATTTAGAGAACGAAAGTAGTGTTTTCGGAGACTACAACTGAACGTCATTTGCGTCCAAAAAAAGGATATTCAGGTGACGCAGGCGGATGTGCTCAGTATCATAAACAAACCGAGCACTCATGGCGGCAGGTTTAAATGTGCTAAAGTTTTGATTTTCAAAGACGGGCAAAATTTTGTGTAAATGTAAATAAATGTAAGTAACGTTAAGCTAGCTACCTTTTCTGTATTTAACACGTTAATAGCCTGGCTTTTGTACGTAGTTACCTCAGGAATAGCCTGGCTTTTGTACAAAAGCCAGGCTATTAACGTGTTAAATACAGAAAAGGTAGCTAGCTTAACGTTATTTACATTTATACACAAAATTTGCGGCGGTAGACATTCGGTCATTTCTGTCGCCATTCTTTCCCTTCTCTCCTTCGGTATGACACGACCGCATTGCATTGTGGTAGACGGGATCAATTCTAGGGTAAAGTAGGGTACAGTCGATGTACACTACAAATCACGGTGAATTGTGGGTATTTTCTCGTTCCCTATTTAGTGTACGAAATTCACATTTTAGAATTCGTCGCACTCTACAAAATGGCGTCCACACAAAATAGTGTACTAAATAGGGAATAGGGAGTGGTTTCGGACACGGCCCAAGAGAGCACCCATACCATAGAGAGCACCCATACCATAGAGAGCACCCAGACCATAGAGAGCGAGATCTCTCACTCTCACCACACATCAGCTGAGCTGCGAAGGGGGGGATTTATTAGCCCAATGAAAGTGTCGGGTGAGTGGATGGATGGACTGAAGGCAGCCTGGTCAGGACAGATGCCAGCAGAGCAGTTGGACCTCCTGCTCTGTGATAAATACCACAGGGACGTTAATGACCACACTCAATCAGGAGCTCACAGTTCAAAATCTCATCAGAAAGGCAGTCTTCTATGGCAGTGTCCCCATCATTTGCTTGGTTGGTTCATAGGGGAGTCTGCCCCCTACTGGCCAAGGAACATGACTTCCAAATAGAAATCTGTTGTTTTTTGGTTTGTTTTTTTGCCAGGTTTCTATTTAAAGTATGAATAACACCCTTCTCCTTTCAGGCAGCAGAAAAGAGATGAGCTCCTGGGCAGTGTGTCTATTGTTGGTTAATGATCGCCAGGGAACTACTGATGCATTTAACAAAACTACAGCTGTGCTGGGTGATCATGTGGTAGGTGCAGAGTATGTGGGGATAGTGTGTGTGTGTGTGTGTGTGTGTGTGTGCGTGTGTGTGTGTGTGTGTGCGTGTGTGAGTGTGAGTGTGTGTGAGTGTGTGTGTGTGTGTGTGAGTGTGTGTGTGTGAGAGGACAGTGTGTGTGTGTGTGTGTGTGTGTGTGTGTGTGTGAGTGTATGTGTGAGTGTGTGTGTGTGAGAGGACAGTGTGTGTGTGTTTGTGTGTGTGTATGAGGATAGTGTGTGTGTGAGGATAGTGTGTGTGTGTGTGTGTGTGTGTGTGAGTGTACTCTTTGAGGGGGGGCAGTGTGGTGTACTCTTTGAGGGGGCAGTGTGGTGTACTCTGAGGGGGCAGTGTGGTGTACTCTTTGAGGGGGCAGTGTGGTGTACTCTTTGAGGGGGCAGTGTGGTGTACTCTTTGAGGGGGCAGTGTGGTGTACTCTTTGAGGGGGGGCCTGGCACTGTGAGATCGCTCTGTGTAAGAGCCCCACGTCGCCCTCTGGTGCGTTCGCCCTTCGCACGCCTCACCCCTGCGTTTATTAAACCCTTCTCCTCGAATGGCCTTCACGCCGCTCGTCTGCCAACTAAATAAATGTGTAATAAATCACGGAGTGGTGTTGAGCCGTCCTGAAAACAGGCCTGTACTTCCTCTCCCCATTAACCCCCTGATGAGTGAGCTTTCTGAGGGTTCTGCTTCTAATCCACAGTGTTCTGTTCCGGAATCTTACAGCTCCTTGATGATGCCATTAGCAGCCCTTTATGATGTCATCAATTAGAATGGATTAGAATGTTAGGGCGCGTTCTAGAACAGACATCACAGCGCAGCCGTACTCCTCAAAGGGGTTAAGGGTGGGGCCTCGGATAGCGTAGTGGTCTAAAGCACTTGCTTTGGGAGAGCAAGCTGCCTATTGCAGCCGCGGTGCGAAACCCAGCTGTGACAGACCGGCCCTGGCCAAGCAGCGTTTGGCTGCAGATTTATCATATCTACAGTATATAATTCATTAGCATTTTTATATATACAATATCTTCCTTTTTGCTACTTTATGTATTTATTCAGCAGATGCTCTTATTCATGTTCAAGGCACTAGTGGAGAGATACATTACATACACACATGCATACATACATACATACATATTCACAGGAGCAAGAAGAAGAACCCTCACACTGCAGGTTGCTGATGGGAGAGTGGAGATAACATGTTCCCTTAATGACTCACTGCACATTGCATTGTGCTCTGGTTGGAAAAGTGCTTCAGAGAAGTCACAGGAGTTACATTAATACAGAACCACCAATAACAGCGTGATACGTGATTGAATATGGTCCTGAGGAAAAAGTGCATAAATAAAATCTTACACCTTTGATTTAGTGCACACAGAATGGCCAGCAAATACACAGAGGAGTGACATACCTACATTATACATGTAACCCAGGTCACTACAGAGTAAAAGTTAAAGAAAATAGTGTATTGATTTAAATGATTAGTAGCTAATTAGTAACTAATAATAAAGACATTGTGATCCTAAAAGTTATTAATAACAGAAGAGTAAATCAAAACGAGTGAAATAATGACAAAATAAATGGTAATCTATGTGGGAATACATAGAAATGAAATGATAACCTAATAAGTGACGCACAACCTGAAAATTGTGGTGAAGGTGAATCACTTTGGATGAGGTGATTTGTGACTCTTAAGGGTTAATTTGATATGTCGTTCTGGTTAGATGATGAGCTTCTGCATTCACCAACGAGAATAAAGTATTGATTGATTGACGCCTAATCTAGCCTATAGGATCGGTGATCATGCCCTTGAGATTAAGCTAATAATATTTTTTCATCTACTGGTGCGGGCTTTTGCGAAGTGGCACTGAAAGAGGAAAGTTGTGTGGACAATTAGTGGATATAAAGTATTGATAATTTAATTAAATGATTAAGTGATAATGAACCTTTTTGAAAGTAAAACTGTACAAGCATGTCGGATTGGAAGTTCGTTTTGGCGGAGATATTGTAGAATGAAAGTTCGGCGCAGTTTTGTTTAAACGGAGCTGCGTGCAGACTAGCATAGCATCAGAAGTGTATTGTCATACTTTGTGCCTCCCATGTTTGGTAACGTGCTGAATTCTATGTCAACAGGATGCCACAAGTCTGTGTGAAACATCGCCAATGTCCAGTCTTATAATTGAATCCCATCAAATACAGAATCCCAGTTTTTGAACCGAAAGAATCGTTGGTGAGTAACATACTGTATGTAGCTAACATGTTAGCTGGGAGAAAATGTGCTTGCTAGCATAGCATTAGCTTGTAAAACGATTGCTAGCTAGGTGTAGAATGTGGGGACGTGTACATTATGAAAATGAAGTTTATGCATTGCAAAAGTGATGATTGCGCACTGGAATGAAAACGAAATGGCTTCGGGTTGTAACTTTAGAGTTGTAAGTGTTATTTAATGGTTGCTGGGTTAGTTAAGCTAACGTTACTTGAACGTGAGCCGAGGCGCAAATGGCGGCCATTTCGTGAAAATTCAGTGTGAACGAAATGTGTCTTTGTGTCGAAGATGGCGCAATGCTGCCCTCTGTTAGCTAAAGCTAAAGCTACTCTATGTTCATTTGAAGTGATTCGGAAAAAAAGTAACACAGATAGATAAATACGTTTGATATGGTTTATTGTATGGTTACGTGTTTAATGATGAGAGTAAATAGTTAACTCCTGTTACATTCCGGGTCAAATTGACCCTTTTATTTAAAGTTGAAAATCTAGGAAAAAAACTTAAATATATATTTTTTTTGTATGAAACTTCTGCTTGCCTTAATTAGTGCAATAAACTGCATGTTTATATCACCGAGGCGCCTGTTCCTTGAGGTGATGGGGAAGGCACTCGTCGTCCCTCATATTGAAAGGAGGCAGCACAGGCCAAGGACCCCAGCCGCTGCAGCCACAGTGAGGGAGATCCAGGAGAGGACTACACCAACTACTCCTGTGCCTGAGGTAAGTGTGTGTGTGTGTGTGTGTGTGTGTGTGTGTGTGTGTGTGTGTTTGATCCACATCAAAGGAACATGACATCACAGATCAAAGCACAATAAATGTATATGGGGCATTCTACTGAATTAGTTCAAAGTGCTTTCCCACAACAAGAACAACTATTTTACAAAACAGTTAAGTATTCAGACATAGATATTTACTAAGAATAAGTTATGATCTATTTAAACCCAAGGCATTAAATGAGATAGTGATAAGCTAAATAAAAAATAAAAAAACATTTATAGGGTACTTTCTATTGGGAAGTAGCTGTCCCAAACTCTGACCCCTAAATTTAAATGTATGTAAATAACACTTAAAACATTTTTTAGATTTTGTTCAATGGTGTAATTTCAAAGATCTTTATGATTAAGTTTAAACAGAAGTTTAAAGATTTAGATTTATTGTGGGTTTAATTTCTAAATAAAAATATACTAAAAAAAGCTTGTCCGAAACTACCGAAACACAAGCGTTTTAGTCCATTGGCTGAGCCTGGTTTTTAGCCACACCCCTGCATTTTTGACCAGGCAGTGACACTGCCTCCCTGTCCCTCATGGCTGCATGGTAAATAGCTACATCAAATACTTTTGAAATAAATGTGTTCCAAAGTCTGAAAATCGGTGTGTAACTTTAAGAATTGTCACCACCGAACCCTATATTCTCTTCAATTAAGTTAACTTTTTGGGGTTTTATGCAAAATATTATGTTTTTATGTGTGTACACCTCTTCAAAGATGTGTATGCTAGCCATGTGCTTGCTAGCATTCTTTAGTTATGCTCAAAGTTAGGTAGAATTGTCACTACCGAAACCATATGGTAAAGTTTCGGTAGTGACGTGATCATTTTGGTAGTGACAAAATGGAATGGTAAGTAGTTAAATCCCATCATTTTGAAATAAATGTGTTCCAAAGTCTGAAAATCAGTGTGTAACTTTAAGAATGGAACACATATTCTCTTCAATAAAGTAAACTTTTTGGGGTTTTATGCAAAATATTATGTTTTCAAAGCTGTTTGCTAGCCATGTGCTTGTTAGCATTCTTTAGTTATGCTAGCAAAATGGAATGTTCAATCATCTATTTTCAGTATTTCCCTTACCATTGCCTTGGAGGGACCTCCTGTCCATCCTGAAAGACCCCAAAAGCTAAAAATAGCAGACTTTTAGATCGCTAACATTTTTAGCATAAGTCAATGGAGTTTAACCCCCTGAGGTCCGTGCTAAGCTTTTAATGTTTTTAGATTTTGGCATGGTCTGATATTTATCTCAATTTCATCAATTTAACACACACTTACTCCAAAGTGTTTGATATTTTTATTTGAAGGACAATCACAGCTACATTTGTATGCCATCAATAGTTTGGTCAGTATCATATGCAGCTTGTAAATAGATCTACAAACACACAAGTTAAAAATAGTAAATTTTTCTGCTGTCACAAAAGATGTGAAAGCACACACTAAACTATAGTGACGAATTGTTTTGCCAATGTGCGTTTGTTCACCAAGGTCTTGGTTATGTAAGGGTGTGAAAATAGTTTAGCACATCTGAGATCTAAATAGCTAAAAACCTGTTTTTATCAGAACTGGTCACATTTATTTCAGGCTGTGGGAGGGCTAAATGCTAAATACCTGAATATTCATTTTGGCTCTTTGTTACGTTGCAACACGCGGAATGTTTGGCGTCACAACACGCGATATTCATAGGCTATATTTTCACGAGTATTTGAAAACAAGCGAAATAAAATTAATATCAGCATAGACTGTTGCTGGCAGATTGCAAGCGTAAACACAGACAAGATGTAAAAAAATAAAAAAACAAGCGAAATAAAATCAATAGCATAGACTGTTGCTGGCAGATTGCAAGCGTAAACACAGACATACGATATATTTTATAACATTTTACGCTGTTTGAAAAGTATTTTGTGTGCCTATTGCAATTTGTTACATTGCGACATGCGGAATATGTAGTCACAAGGCGCGGAATTCATATATTTTCACGAGTATTTGAAAATATACTCGTGAATATACTGTTGCTGGCAGATTGCAAGCGTAAACACAGACATACGATATATTTTATAACATTTTAGGCTGTTTGAAAAGTATTTTCTGTGCCTATTGCAATTTGTTACATTGCGACATGCGGAATATGTAGTCACAAGACGCGGAATTTATATATATTTTCACGAGTATTTGAAAACAAGCGAAATAAAATAAATATCAGCATAGACTGTCCTCTTCAGTTTGTGTTGTTTATGCCGGCGTTTTCACACATGGCCCTGACGCACCTCCCGAAATTAGCACCTCGTTAACATGTCAATAGAAGGGGACGTTACTAAAAGGTAAAAACAGAGTAAAAAGCAAGGTTTACTTTTGGTCTAATTAAGCTAATTTTAAAATCCCATTTGATTTGCCAGTGCTCAAATCGGAAAGTCGCGATTGTAAGGTTTCTGTCAATGTTTTTGCCGCGTGTGTATGATAAAATATCGCGAAGTTAGAAATAGTAATATACTTGTATTGCTGCTTGGATCGGCGCCGATCCAGCCGACCTCAGGGGGTTAACATAGCGAAAATTAGCATCGCGTTTAGCGGAATCTATTTGTTACAGACCTTTCGAGGATACATTAGTTAGCGTTCAGAAGCCTGACAGCAACAGCATAATATCAATGTTATTTGTCAATGTTTTCTTCTTTTCTTTTACTGAACCCACTTGGGTAATTATTTTCCATTGTTAAAAGTTGTACTTTAAATAGTTATGGATGAACAATTGTTATGTCTTCAAAAATAAAATTATTTTATTGACCACAAAACATGTGTGTTTGTAATATTCCCAACATAAGGCATGCATACTCTTTAGAGAAGGGGAGGAAACACAATCTTAACAGGTTAATATAATACTTTTTTACTATAGTGTATTACTATGTTTCGGTAGTGACAATTTTTGGGAGAGGAAAAACATTCCAAAAGAGTCTGAAAATACAATATAAAAACTGACGGTACTTTTACTGGATATATGTACTTTACATATGGTACAATATATATACGGACAAAGTTTTGGGAATAAAACATACAAAATTTCAAAATATTTCCAACCTGACTTTGAACCAATTCGGTAGAATAGCCCATATAGCCTGTGTAAATAATGTTTGAGAGCTCTGTCACGTCAAAGTTCCTCAGTTCGAAACTCGCTGCGGGCAGAATCAGCCAACAGTTACAGTAGCAATGAATAAAGATTGTTCCTACATCTCCATGTTAGTGGTTCTTACTATGCACTAACATCAGCAAAAAGACAGTAAAGTAATCATTATCCTCATCTTTCTAGGTTGCTGCTGGGGGAAACAGGAAGAGGAAGAGGTTCCAGGAAGAGGAAGAGGTGCCAGGTGTGCAAGCCGTCTGATGACACCAAGACTAGTACGACATGTGCAAAATACATTTGCACAAAGCACACAGTGACAACATGTCCCTCCTGTGCTGTGTAGACACACACACCTCATTCTTACTGATCTCTGGTTCATTTTTGTTTAAACAACTTTTTTATTTCTTAATTTTTTATTTCCTTTAACACATTTTACAAAGCTGTATTTTGATTTGATCTACTGATTGTGTGTGTATATTGAACTGAATAATTTGATAATGTTATATGTTATCATTAAATTGAATTGAATGATTGAAGGATCTGAAATTTAAAAGGGGGCTGATTAGGTTAAAAACACATCTGTTTAGTCTCTCTTATAGTCATTGGGTGCAGATGTGGAGGGGGCGCAGCAATAGAGCCTTCTGGTGCAATGAGCTGTCACCAATAAGTGATGATCCGCCCCTATCAGGACTGCTGATGATGTGGTGGGATGGTCTCTGAATGCCCTCATGGCTGCGTGCTCCCTGTGCCACTCACCTAATTAGTTATGCTGCCCTAGATGAATTCTGCTGGTGCAAAAGTGTTATCACTCTACTCTTTCCCCTGATCCAGTGTGATATTTATCATAGTCGTAATTTCACCTTTCTTCTTTTCTCCCCAGCTTCGTGGCACCTCCCCGGAGCTCACTTATCGAGCCTAGTCCCCGGAGATTTCTGTCGGCCCAGTACCCAGCTGCCCAGAGTCAACCCCCCACCCCTGCCATGTGTTAGCCGGATGCCGCTGGCCTGGAACCCTAGCTGCTGGTTCCATTCCATAAATATGAAGAAAGGGTGATCATTATTTTAAGAGGTTATATCAGGTTGAATGGTGTTTGAACTTGTGTATTGCCTGTTGATATTGTCATTCAAAACATGTATTGCTTGTTGATACGGTGATTCAAACATTATTTATTTTATACTGATCCCTTCAAATACATCTTCATAAATTCTATTTTCTAAATCCTGGTCTCATCATTTCTTAACCACTCTTACCGAACCTGGAGTATTGGTTCACTTATGAATCAGTAGTTCCTTTCGAAACAAGTGCTACATCCACATGTGGACATATAAACTAGCAATGGCCAAACTAGTGTGACGATATCTTTCAATGGTGCGCTCACAAGCTTACATGCAGTTATAACGTGTGAGAACAGAATTCAGCTCAATCCTTCATTTCAGGTATTCGTAGTTCACAGCAACATTTACATTTGACACTTTAGGCATTTAGCAGACGCTCTTATCCAGAGCGACTTACAAAAAGTGCATTTATACAAGATGAATCATGGTTAGTGCAAGAGATCAGTGTAGTAACACTGCAACAGACATCATTGTTGGCAGCTGCACATTGTACCTGTAACACGGGGAAAGAAGTTAGTAGTTCGATTTTTTTATTACATATATAAACATGTAAACAGTGGTGATGGCAGTTAATGAATGTACAGAATCAGTGGTACTGGAGTGAAGATTTGGGTTTTTAGTTTCTTGCGGAAGACGGCCAGTGTTTCTGCGGTCCTGACCGCGTGCAGAAGATCAACGAGCTCTAAGAGCAAGATCACCTGCCTCAGACCTCCCCCTCTCTCAGGGCAGGTGTTATCAGGTAGGTTTCTGGGCCACGGGGTGGGGGGGGAGCGATGGAGTCCAGGATTCGCTTGCAGGCTAAGCACACTGGTCGTCCTTGGACAGTCTCCCTCTGGGGTTGAAATACTAGGGGGACTCCTCTCCATCCTGCTGACCGCATCATTTTATTTGTTGTCGTTTGAGCCGGAATTTTCCGTGGCCCGCCAGGAAGGTTGTGACCCGGTGCATGAGGCTCCAGTGATGTGATCCCCCTCCCTCTCCTCTCCCTTTCCTTCTCCCTCTCCTCTCCCCCTCCCTCCTCTCCCTTTCTTGCCTCCCTCTCCTCCTCCCTCTCCCTCCTCCCTTGCCTTCTCCTCCTCCCTCCTCTCCCTCCCTTCCTTCCTTCCTCCTTCTCCCCTTTCCTTCTCCTCCTTCCTCCCCCTCCTTAGAACACCATACCTGTACCTGTGGATTTGCTTGTGAATGCTTTCTTGAGCGTGATTTCATAATGCATTGTGTCACTGGATGAAATGTTCTTTTCACGATGGGTTCCGTGCTGTAGATTCTCATTACTGCTCTGTGTAGTGATCACAGCTCACATGAAGCGTTATTGCGCATGATGAATGTAGCTTGTGCAACGTTACAACGTGCAGCTGTGCAGTTTCACATAGCGTGTTACTGTACAATTAACAGCATGTAGAACGATACAAACACGAGAGGTTGGTCTTCCGCTCCAGTTACTCGCAGGAACGGTTCCACTGCAGACCCGTGAGCAGTGACTAAAGAGTGTGAAGGCTCGCTGAAAGCATCGCTGGGCGTGTGCTGGTTGATTACCCTCCCAAATCCTGTGAATTATAAACACACGCCACTGCGTTCTAACTCCACAAACACACAAAGGTAGGAATACCACGGTACAAAAACTCTTATTTTGTCTATTAGTAAATAAAGGAAACACTCGAGTAAATGAGGTGCACAAATGATCATTTTGCCTATTTTTATAGGTGTTCAAAATTCACAAACATTTGACAAAGACAGAAATGTGATGTACAGATGACAGCTAATTCTGTTAAGTAACAAAGTTGATTTCACCCGTCAGGCTTCCTGTTAGCAATCTGTCACTAAACACATCCTCAGTGAGGAGGAGTGCTTTACCATAAGAGTATAACCATTAAAAATACACAACTGTGCACTTTTCATATTTTCCTCTGCTGATACTTGAGGAATTTCTTTTTTTTAAATGACACATTTAAGTATATTTATTGTTTTCACATTTCAGACATGCACACACTTGCACACCTATGCATGTATTTTTAAATGGAGAACAAATCAGTCTGCATGCGTGTGTAAATGTGTATGCATACATGTGCATTATTGTGTGTGAGTTGAATTGTGAATTATTTCATTGTTTGCCTTCTGTGTGAGGCTGCTCTGAATGTGTATTCTCCATCATGCATGCAGAAGATTGAAGACTGTGGAAATGTGTCCTCAGAGCCGTATGAGAAACGTGATTGGGCACTGTTGGTGTGGTGTGACACTAATTTGCTTCCCCTCACATTTTCATCGCAAATGGCTTTGAATCCTTTTCGAGAAGCTGTTCTTGTCCATGATCGATAGCTAGCACGGTGAATAAGGCTTTGAGCAGGACCAATGAAGACCGACTGATAGACATTACTTTACTGAGGAGGAGTAAGTGAAGGGAGGAGAGAAAGAAGCACAAGAATAATAATGACTCAAACTCCTGCGCTGTGTGCATGGCCTGCCATTAATGGCCATCGGAGCAAAAACGATTCACTTCCTTTAAACAGCTGAATTAAGACCGTAAAGCACACAGACATCCATCTCTGATGGGCCAGGCAAACACAACCGATGGAGATGGAGTGTTATACAACATGTTTTAAGTTAAAAAATATATATATTAAAAAAATGTTCACAATAACAAAGCAACAAGAAAAGAAGGCAATGGCCTCTGAGCAGGGGAATGTGTTTCGCAGTTCTTCGGCCTTTAAGCTATTTCACCTCCCGGTGAACCATAATCTTCCAGTGATTTGACCCTAAAGAATGAGCAGTCCATGAATTCAGAGCTCAAAACAGCATGTGGTGTGGTATATCTTGTACAGCTACCTCTCCACCATCGTTGCTTCACGGTCAGAGATAAATGGTTCCTTTGAAGAAAAAACAAGCTTGCATCACCTTTGAATCACACACAGCACTGTAAGGCTTTGGCTTGGGTTAAGGAGCTGAGTTTAATAAAAATATTGCTTCTAACGATCTGTCCGTACCAGTAGCGTACTCCGGCACTCACCAGGTACACTTAGACTCCGGTACATGTAGAACCTCTCTTATACGTAGCACGCTCATAACGGCTTCCCTCTCCCCTCCCTGGGGCGGACAGCCAATTGCCGCCCCCTAGTGGCACTCCCAGCATGCATCCCGGTCGGACGCTCTTACCGCTACATCACCCGGGAGGCTGTAACATTTTTTTTTGTCAGTGTTGTTGATATTTAAGTAGCCTTGAGAAAAGAATAGTCTTACAACATTTTACTAATTTTACTGGGGACTTAGTTCATGAAAACGGATCAGTTTGCGTGTCGAGGAATATATTGTACAGGGTGATCCGAGGAGATTTCTTCCGCCAAATTTCTGCCAAATAGGCAGTGAAACAGCTCAGATAATGAGAGTAGATTTTGATGGTTTTTAATGTCAGCTGCTCTCAAAACTGGCGAAACCCAATGAATATCATAGAGGTATTATCCTGTAAATTAAGTACAGATTTGAAAGAGAGAGAGATAGATACAGAGAAAGAAGGAGAGAGATACAGAGAAAGAAGGACAGAATGAGAGAGATACAGAGAAAGAAGGAGAGAGAGAATTAGAGAGATACGGAGAAAGAGAGAGAAAGGAAAATGTAACATTTGATTCTAAAGATGAAACAGCAAAGAAAGTAGATTGAATGTCCCCCTTAATCTGCTGAAGCATAGAGATAAAATAAGAAAATAACAGTTATATCATGGAGCCTCTCCATATACTGGTATTGTCCTCATTATTTTCCAAAGCAAACATTTGACCAGTTGTAATATATATATATATATATATATATATATATATATATATATATATATATATTTCTAATATACTTCTCCTTTGTTTTCTAGTCTTTCCAGAGTTGCTGGTTGGGAGAGCAGCATTTGGTAGGAGCCATGCAATGACAGGATTATGAATTATTAAGAAAGAAATGAGTTTTTATCTTCAAACGTACCACCCTGTACTCCCTCACTACTCAACCCACCCTCACAAAGAACAAAATAAAGAGACAGAAA
Source organism: Aldrovandia affinis (assembly GCA_029706075.1). Taxonomy (NCBI): domain Eukaryota; kingdom Metazoa; phylum Chordata; class Actinopteri; order Notacanthiformes; family Halosauridae; genus Aldrovandia; species Aldrovandia affinis. Next base: position 525,415 of record JAINUG010000050.1, on the reverse strand, counting down.
GAAAGAAACTGACAAAAAGATGGATAGATAAATATATATACAGGTAACTGTCAAAATAAAGGAAACACTTGAGTAAATGAAGGGTTCTGGCGGCTCTGTTATGGTGTGGGGTGCATTTTCCTGGCATGGTTTAGGTCCACTCAACCCCTTAGAGGTCAAGGTAAACACCAATAAACACAAAGCCATTCTGAGTGATCACCTTCATACTGTGGTGAAGCATTTATATCCTGATGGGAGTGGTCTCTTCCAGGATGATAATGCCCCCATCCACAGGGCACGAGTGGACACTGAATGGTTTGGTGAGAATGTAAAGGCTGTAAACCATATGCCATGGCCGTCTCAGTCACCAGATCTCAACCCCACTGAACACTTATGGGAGATTCTGGAGCGCCGCCTGAGACAGCGTTTTCCACAACCGTCAACAAAACACCAAATTATGGACTTTCTTGTGTGATTCATCCCTCCACTAGATCTCCAGACACTTGTAGAATCTATGCCAAGGCGCATGGAAGCTGTTCTGGTGGCTCATGGTGGCCCAACACCCTATTAAGACACTTTATGTTGGTGCTTATTTTATTTTGGCAGTTACCTGTAGATAGATAGACAGATAGACTGACAGACTGACAGATGTAAAGCCATACATACAGACAGACACACATACAGATAAATAGATCGATTGATACATAGACAGACTGACAGGTAGATAGCTATGCAGACAGACAGACAGACAGACGGACAGATAGATAGATAAATTGATGCACTGCAAGTCATGGAGCTGAACTGGGTTCATCTTTACTGTTAAACACTATTAGATAAGTTACAGTGTTTACTGTAAATGTCTTGTGTAGAATAAATGACACAGGACAAGCATGCACATAATCAAAACATTTATTGCAATAGCCGGATACCTGTATAACAGTAACAAGGATTAACTGTTTAAATATTTATGATGTCAAATACCCCCACAACTGACAAACATACTGCTGTAAGCGATGAACTCTCCCACTCTCTGGGCCTCCAAACTGGCACGCAAGCGTGAGAGTGCTGTACAAAATCAACCTTTTTTTACTCATTAACAAAATGCTATGTAAGTATGACAACGTAACTGAATTAATTTAAACTATTTCTTTATCTGCATGCTGTTCCATTCTTTCAACTGGCGGTCATGCCTTACAAAAGGAAATACAAATTAAATATTCATGTATCTATATATATATGGAAATATATATATTTATTATTTTTTTGTTGAAAACCTGCTTTTTTTCTTCTTTTCCTGCCCATGCTTTTGAGATCGTGAAGTTTGTCTTCTAAGACTCTGGGTTTGTTTTGTTTTTGTTGTTCATTTCTTTCTATCATTTATTCGTTTATCTCTGTGAAATGTTATCCTGATATCTGCCGAGCACACACTGAATAAGGCATTGAACGATTGATTTTTAAAACTTTTCATTTCTCTTTTCTCTTCTCTCCTAGTCGCCTATATCAGCGCAGTGCTCGGGGTCAGAGGTCACGAAGGCAAAATGTATGAAACCGATGAAAGAGGCTGAAAAACCAAACCACGGCAACCTCAATTAAAACATTTACCAGAACGAGTCATATTTAAGTAAAACACTGAATCTTTTACAAATATATTGCTGTTAAATTGATCGCCTTTTTTTTCTTGAGGAAATGAAAGGCTCCCAGCTTTTTAAATTTTTAGCACATAGAAATTGATTATTGTTCTTCCTTTCATATTTTTTCTTTTTATTTGTATTCGTCAATAGTACAAAACGTTTTGAAAAAATAAATCTGCCAGATTTGTCGCAGAGATCTTGGGCAATATTGTGCAATTTAAAATCAAACAATTTGTGTTCACATCTTTCACAGGCAATGTGTTGAGCGTAAAACGTGAATTTCATATCTAAATATGCCAGAAAATTCCAACAGGACGTAAAAATGTTGGAAAAAAACTAAATCTATAATAATGATGAACCAAAATCAACAGCAACCATGAAACACTGTCCTAGTCCATGTGATCATCACAAGTTCACAAAATCGGTTAGTATTAATTTGCTCCTATTTACAAACACTTTAACAATGACAGACTAAACAGCTTCTTAATTGTCATCCCATTTTTCTCTGATGGTGTTGGTTAATATAGTCCCAAAACAGCTCAATAACAACCACGTCACACAGTATTGGTATATATTGGTCAGCCATTATAACTTTGTATTTTGTCATTTTTTTTCCACTATTTAAATATATTACTTCCATTTTTTCTGTGTTATATATTATTATTATTATCTTTTTTTTCTCCTGAAAAATCCTTTATTTGTGTGTTTATTTCCATGGTGGAGTACAGGAACGGCGCTAATCTCTCTGTAAGTATCTGGATATCCGATATTAACATGGATGAGTAATCAAAACAACAAGCGCTGTAGTTTTTGCTGAAACACCACGACCGGCGGCGACTGCGACAGCAGCGGAAACGTGAAGTCGAGTCGAGCCGTACGGGGCCCACTTCCCGCGAAAAGAAGCGCTCGTTGCCTAGAGACCTACCCGGTACAGTTGAACAAGTTAACCCCCACACAGCGACAGCAGCGTCAGTCTAAGTGAAAAGCTTTAGAGACTGCCGATCCCTGACTGACGATGCATAACCCCCCCTCCCTCTATAACTGCTGCTCCTTCGGGCTCTCCATGGCCGTCGCCTCTTTGTAGGGTTTCAGGCTGGCCAGCGGGATGTCCGCCATGTGGCCCGTAGTGCTGAATTGTCCTTCGGCGCTGCCCAGCTGCTTCCTGTCTCCGCAGCGGTCCCGGCCGCTGTCGCTCCTCCAGGCCCGGCCCAGCGTGTGGCCGTTCAGCAGTTTCTCTTTGGCCCACTCCTTCTGGCCCGAGAAGGAGGACGCGGGCGAGCGGGGCTGCGGGTAGCTGCCCAGGCC
>JAINUG010000050.1:402500-517500 GCA_029706075.1 Aldrovandia affinis | reverse complement strand
CACAGGACCCTTATCGCCCGCCCCCCGTTTGTTTAGAGGGGGGGAGCCACCCATCCTCTGTCTCCTGACATATTTGTGTAGAGATATAATTTCACAGAATTATTACACTGGCACTGTTGCAGTTTATTTCTCAGTCAAATGAGTGTGATAGTAACAATTTGTCTAATTGTGTCAAGAAAAACGCACCCGTGCACACATACACAAAACATATGCACACACACACACACACACACACTCATACACATACCTGCACACACACACACACACACACACACACACACACTCATACACATACCCGCACACACACACACACACACACACACACACACACACACACATACACATACCTGCACACACACACACACACACACACACACACACACACACACACTCATACACATACCCGCACACACACACACACACACACACATACCCGCACACACACACATACACATACACACATACTCACACACACACACACACACACACACACACACACACACACACACACACACACACATATACACTAAACATATGCACATGTACATAATCTTTTTTTTAAACTACATTTCTCCTCCCTGCGGCTCAGAGGAGGTGGTGCAGCGAGCACTACCGGTCTCAGGACTACGACAGCGACCTCTAATTAGCAATAGTCTAGCAATAATTGACATGAAAAAGAGGGGGCATAATTGGCAACTAAAAATAGGGAATAAAAGCATAAAAAAGGTAACGGTAAAACGTAGTTTTACTTGACTACTTGTGCACAAATTGTGTTTATTTAAGGGCACAGAGAAGAAGCTCCAGCGATTTCCACTTTATACATCTTGACTTAAGCAAAGAGTCTGGATTCATGATTAGTTCTCAAACTCAAACATTCTCTTCCCAAAGGCCCACCAAGCCCACACACCACACTGCCAGTGCTGAAACAGCTGGAATTACACCTTCACTTAAACAACTTTAATACGACTCCTGGGCACGTAAAGACACACAAACTAACAAGAGAGAACAGTGGACAACCTGGAGGAAATTGGGGGCGATGTATTTGAGTATGTATATATTTAATGAGAAGTAAAGCATTACAAAAAAAACGAAAGAGTTGAAGAAGAAGAAGAAGAGGAGGAGGAGGAGGAGGAGGCAGGGGTTGCAGTGAGAGATAAAGACATTAGGCAATTCAAGAAAAAAATGTATGTAAACAGGGGCGATTCTAGGATTTGACCTTTAGGGGGGCTCAGCCCCCAATGAGAATGTGAGATGTACACATGCAAAGCACAAGCCTACATTTGTAATTAATTCACTGTTACATTATCCAAAATAAAAACACCACAATGGTGGTCACTCTCAAAATTGAAATACCACTTTCTATCTGTGGAATTTTTAAAAATAGATATTAAGTACAAATGTTTTTTTTTTTTAAGAATGACTAAACATTTTCAGGGGGGCTGATATGAAAGACAGGGGGCTAAAGCCCCTCTAAATAGGGTCTAAAATCGCCACTGTATGCAAATATGTAAATAATTACCTGGGTGCACTGGTTTCATTGACCCTGTTTGCCCTCTATCGCCCTCTAGTGGCTGGACCCTGTCACTGGAGGAGTGAGGGACACCACAGGCCTGTGGGGCAGCTTCACAGCCAGGGGCTTATTTACTTATTTATTTATTTAAAGGCTTTTAAACCTGTGTGACTGCTGGATGATTTATCCCCCCGTGAGCAAGTCCTCTCTGTAGCGCTGACCTATATAAAGTCAGGACGTGTCCTTGTCAAAAAAATAAAATAATATATAAATAAATACATGCCATCATTTTCCTTCCTCCTCCCTTGTCCTTGTACACGCTCACCCATCACGGGTGTTTCCAAACCGCGAGCGTGTTTATTCCCCCCCTGCAATAATCATAATAATCTCACCATCACAATCTACCCATAATAATGATAATAATAATGATAATAATAATCTATCCAGCTCATAACCGGATTGTGCGATGGCGGTCGAACGGTGTGTGTGTGCTCCTCAGATCATTGACTGTATCAGATATCCACATTCAGCACAGAGTTCACACACACACACACACACACACACCCACACACACACACACACACACACACCTACTTACATTTCTCTCGTTAACCAATACGGCAGGGCTGCCAGATGGACAATATTTAATAACACATACTCACAGATCTAGCTGCTGCCACCTCTAATTAAAATGAACTGCACATAACAAGGCCAGGTTTGAAAAACCTGTGGGAGGACACATCTTTTTAAGAACCACATATATACATAATTGAATGACATCGCATGCCAAACACACAGTTTAAACGCATGTGCTATTATGTCATATTTGTATTTGTTGATTTAGACAGGATTTGAGAGACGTGACAGAACTGTTATTTTCTTATTTCATCTCTGTGCTTTAGCAGATTAAGGGGGGACATTCAATCTACTTTCTTTGCTGTTTCATCCTTAGAATCAAATTTAACTTTCCCCTCTCTCTCTCTCTCTCTCTCTCTCTCTCTCTCTCTCTCTCCTTCTTTCTATCTCTCTCTCTCTCTCTCTCTCTGTCTCTCTCCCTCTTTCTCTCTCTCTATCTGTCTGTCTCTCTCTCTCTCTCTCTCTCTCTCTCTCTCTGTCTCTCTCTCTCTCCTCTCTCCCTCTTTCACTTTGTCTGTCTCTCTCCCTCTCTCTCTTTTCTCTTTCTCTGTCTGTCTGTCTCTCTCCCTCTCTCTCTCCCTCCCTCTTTCACTTTCTCTGTCTGTCTCTCTCCCTCTCTCTTTCTCTCTCTCTCTCTCTCCCCCTCTTTCTCTCTCTCTCTCCCTCTCTCGCACACAGCATGAAAGAGTTTGACGGCCACTGGAACCAGAACAGAAAATCAGCCGTGGTGGTTAGATTGAACACCCCCTCCTCAGGCAGGCAGGCAGGCAGGGGGCTTGTTTTTGTGCTGTGGTATTCTGCAGCTGGCTCAGGCAGCTCTTCTGTCAGCCTGCCCTAGTTTCATGCCTCTGGCCTCGTCACATGGGCGCTCACGATGACCTCCAGTCACAGCGATAGTTCTACCTGTCGCTGAGCCATCATGATGTCACTTATCTGGAGACACTGTGTCACCTGGCTGGAGAAGCGTCACAGAGAACCTGACAGAGCTGTCTCTGTGGAGGGCTTCTGCTCTGCCGATGAAGGGACAGACCATTCCACAGAACCTGCCCCCACGCCCACACCACCACCCCCATGCCTGCATCACCCCCTCCTCTCCACTGCTCTCCTCTCAGTAATTCTGACACATCTCTCAGCGAGTACAGCTCCCTGTGAAAGATGTGAACGGAGCAGCCATTCTGAAATACATGGAGTTGGAAAGACAGTCCAGATAGATCAGTTCTGTGTGGCTCAGTAGATAGAGCAGGGTTGTGGGTTCGATTCCCATTGGGACCACATATACTGAAAAATGTATGCAATCATTACTGTAAGTCACTTTGGATAAAAGGTCTGCTAAATGGCATACAGTGTCCTGCAGAATTATTGGCACCCTTGGTGAAGATAAGCAAAAAAGTATCTGAAAAAAATGTCTTTGTTGTTCTTCAGCTTGATCTTAGACTCAAAATATGAGAGAAATCAAACTTTTAATTGAACATTTTTCTCAAAAACAGGTGTGTCATGTGGGGGGCACTGTATATGATATAATTATTCGGCTTGGGGGGACCCCAATCAGGGGCCTCTGGGTACACTTGGGGGTCAGTGAAGGACTTTCAGGGGGTGCTCGGTGTAACGGGGTTCCAGATGTGGTTACTGTAGAAGAATGAGCCTTTGTTTCACAGCAGAACAGGGGCCTCGCAAACTCTAGCTGCCCTCCACGCGCCTGCACGAAAGCGCTGTCTCATCCAGACAGAACAAACCGTTTATTTGTACGTCCAAATGACGCAAGGAGCCATTGTACCAACGGCAGGCAGAACCATACGCTGCTTCACTGTTCTCCCAATAATTATGTTGGACGGCTCAAGCGCAGATGATTTTTTCCAGGGTTGAAATGAAGGTCAATCTTACCAATTAAGAGCTTTGTTTTTCTTTCTGTTAACCCATATCCACCGATCTACGGGATATTCCATAGACCACACAAACCCTTTATTCACCGATCTACGGGATATTCCGCAGATCGTGAAACGCTACAGTTGCTGTTCCACAGAAAATCCCATATCAGAAATTCAATGAAATTGAAATGCGTGTTGAGGTGGAACGTCCAAATATCCATCCATCCATCCATCCATTATCTAAGCCGCTTATTCCTGGTCAGGGTCGCGGTGGGGGGGGGGGCTGGAGCCTATCCCAGCATGCGCTCCGGGCGAGAGGCAGGAATACACCCTGGACAGGTCGCCAATCCATCGCAGGGCAACGTCCAAATATTATATCATTATATAACAAACACATGCGGGGTGTAGACTTCACCAACAAAACTATTGCCTGTTACAAGAGACATATGAAGTCACTAAAGTGGAACTATAAAATATTATGGTACATGCTTGACATCACTATCCTAAATGCTTGCATTGTTTACAATAAAGCTCATAATACAAAGATGAAATTCTGTGACTTCAGAGAGTCTCTATGAACAAACTTTAACAGCTCTACTTTTTATTTCTGTTAAACAACAAACTGTGTCATGCAACAAAGACATTACCAATATATGTTACATATTATTAATGTTCTACAGAGTGGGGAAAAAATGAGTATTTTAATATTTAAACAGTAAACTGACACCGTTCAGTTACAGAAAGATGCACTGCATTTCCATATTCCTTTTGTAAAGTTTTTATGTATTCATTATTAAGGTTCTTCCTGGATTATTTATCTCAAATTTTAACTGCTTAATACTTTGAATGATAAAACGTTTAAAACAGCACAATACAGTACGATAATAGCTCAGAATCCAGAGTTCCATTTAGAGCTGATTTACACATTAAATGGCAAATTTAAATATACAATTTTACCTGCACTGAAGAAATGGTATCTCATGTATTTTATAGATAGATTTAAAATATATATTTTTCCACAAAGAACTGCAACAGGTGTTCCGTGGGACAGACTTAAGCAAACAGAGTTCTGTTATCGGTGGTGTGATGTAAAATGCATTAGCACAATCTCCCTTCTCTGGGCTGCTTAACAATACTGCGTCCTCCAGCACTGCTTCTCCAACATTATTCATGTTATTCACCCCACTACGAGGGTCAGGCTCAAATCATCCTCAGGAGAAATGTGGTGAGTCGGCCGATTCGTGTTTATTTCGAATCTGAAACTTCAGTAAAGTCTAAGAAACAGTCTACTGTGAATTCATTAGAATGTCCGGAACACCTGAAAAGGATTATTTTTTATTTGATTTGCAAAAATAACTGATTCAGGTCTCTTCCATATTTAATTGAGAGCGGGAAGAGAAGGCTCAATATCAGTCTAACAGCAATTATGATGTGTGTGTGCATATGCAGGTGTGCATATGTTTTGCATATATACTGTGCATATATATATATATATATATATATATATTTATATATACATACCATGGCTTTGATTCTGATTGGCTGACAGCCATGTTTTTTGCACGGAAAAGGGCCTCATCCCAATTTTAAATCACTACACGGACACATTTCAAAACCTCAGGTTAGTGAGTTCTATTTTTCATAGACAACAGAACATTACCTACATGTGATAGCTGTTTTATAAATGTTCTATGGTTCTATAAGCAGACATTTGTTTTGATACTCACCGACATGTGGATGGAAAACATTGTTTCATAGTGCGTTCAAAGTTCATAGTGTGTAAGCAAGCAGGCACCCATCGAACCACGGTCGGCAACAGCTGTCAGCGAACCAGCCTTTAGCAAATCAGCACTGCATCGGTCTACTAGCAGCAGGACACCAGCGACTGTTACCCTTTCCTGGTTAGCTAGCTAGTTAACATTAGCTAAACTTAAATTGTATCACAGACTGCGATGCAAATGAGTCAACAAGACCAGATAAAGACATTGGGGAGCCATCTTCCTGCAGTCACTTTGTGCTTCACAGAGATGAGACATAACTCACAATCGGCTGCATCACCGTAACAGGCAAAAGCAGAGATGCACGGTGTCTTATCTGTCGGAACAGGAGCATGGCAAAATTCTGTAAAGTTAGCTTACACTACGTGAGATTTCTGTGACAGAGCATCAGTCAGAAAACCTATTTTGCAGATATTGCAGGTCATACTAATCACCCCAAACAACCACAAGCTACCCCAAAGTACCCCAAACAACCACAAACAGGTAAAAACAATCCCAAGCTACCACAAACAACCACAAGCTGCTAGACTTGTGTAGCTAGCTAGCTAGCTTCCTATGTCTCTTCCCAATGTCTTCTAAAGGTGAAGTAGCCAGCACTAGGTAGGAATTGAAGCTTACTGGCAGCTACATTGATACTGGAACTATCTTCATGTGGTGGAATGTGCACATTCTCATTTTAGTATTACTTAATTAAAATTATGTTTTATTTTAAAATGTGCATGTATTTTAATTGTAGCCATGGCATAAGAGATATAAACCCTTCCATGCCAGTGCATATATGAGAATATGTGGCACTTCAAGGGTGTGTAACGGCCCTTGGCTTCATGAATGACAAGGAGGGATGAACAAGTGAGGGACACAGAGTGCATTGAAAGCAGGCGCTTCCACACAGGTGTTGTTCCTGAGTTAATGAAATAATTAACATCCCAGCATGCTCAGGGTCATGTGCATAAATGATGAGCAGGCCTGGATGCCTATAATAACAAGGCTAGAAGACCAGACCCTTTGGTTTTGAAAAAGGGGTGAATGTTGGTGCACGTTTGACAGGAGCTTCAGTGATGAAGACAGCTCAACTCACTGATGTTTCAGCAGGAACAGTGACTAAGGTGTTAAGTAACTTCATATAGTTTTTTAACCACCTTTTAGCCACTACCTGCATATATGCATAATAACATAAAAACATAAGAATACATAATGAGGAGAATGAGCTGTTCAGCCCATCTAGGCTCATCATGTCCTAACCTAAAGAGTATCTAGTACTACATCTAGTCTGGACTTGAATAGCCCAAGTGTTTCTGCCTCTATTACCCAACCTGGCAAGCTGTCCCAGGCATTGACAACTCTCTGTGTTAAGAAAAACTTCCTAATATCCATGCAGAATTAGCCTTTTAACTTGTGGCCTCTTGTTCTGCTGTGAGATCAGCAGTTTCTGAGATAGTCACACCACCCCGTCTGACACTAACAATCATTCCACGGTCACTTAGATCACATTTCTTCCCCATTTCGATTTTTGGTCTGAACAACAACTGAACCTCTTGACCACATCTGCATGCTTTTATGCACTCAGTTGCTGCCACGTGATTGGCTGATTAGATCATTGCATTAACGAGCAGGTGTACAGGTGTACCTAATTAAGTGGCCACTGAGTGTATATAGCCTTCAATTATTTTCACAGATGGAAAGCTTGCATATAGTGATGTTGGGAGACAGTACTTGCATGTAATTAGAGATGGTAAACTCCTCATTGCGCTAACTGACTTGAGCTGGTAGCAGCTTATTTGTGTGCCCGGGCGGGGCTGAGCCGTCTTTGTTTCCTCTGAGTTGTAGTCCAGCTCCTGCTGATTAACAATCAGCTCTCTCTCCCCTGTCTGGCAGTCTCAGCTATCCGTCACCCTCCCTTAGCTATGGCTTCCATGGGCGACACTCCCGACATTGTGAACAGGAACTCTGCAGTAGCAGGTCGGCTTATGAATGCAAGATATGATTTATTTATCTATTTCTTTTTATTGTTCACCCCCAACCCCCATCTTCTAATTGCTTTGTTTCTTTTTTCTTTCTTGTGGAATACTCAGCATCCTGTTCCATGTGCTGCGATATAGTGTCCCTTTTCAATTGACTTATTCATTTAACCAGTCCAGTCCTTTCTCTAGTATACAGGCCTGGCTGGTGCGTTTTGTGCTCTCCCTCACTCTCTCTCTCTTTCTCCCTCTCTCCCTCTTTTCTTTCTCTCTCTCTCTCTCTGTCTCTCTCTCTTTTTTGATGTGTTACAGTTTTGTCTGTTGGTAGGCGAGGACCATCGTATTCTGGTTCTCCTTGTGAATTGAATACTAAATGATATATATTTAAGTGAATTACTCAACACTCAAGAGCTCACTCTTGTCTCAGACTCCCTCCTGTGCAAATTGAATGGGTGTTCCTCTGTTGCGCACACTGAATTATTAAATTATATCATCTCCACTACGTTTAAAACACATCCCCCCCTCCCCACCATTCAGACAGCGGCAGTAAGTGAATTACCACACAGTTCTTTAGCGCTATGAGATTTCCCCAGCTCTACAGCGGTCTCAGAACACTCAAAGATCCTGCAAATTTAATTAGAAAAAAAAACAGCATCGATGCAAACCTCCTTACACATTTGGCTGATCAAATTGGAAATGACCACTTGCGATACTTGCTCAAGAATATTTATTTAATTCACAGTATGCTGCAGACAGATGTAATGATCGAGTGCAACATAAAATGTTCTTTGCTTAACTCCCCGGTGCTAACCGTATATTAGAGGCTGTCGGAAGTGTTGTTTAAACAGCCGAGAACAGTGTAACACAATGTGTAAAAAATGTGCTCACTCCAATAAAATATACGTGTTGATATGATGGAAGACACAGTCTGGCCACATAGAAACCTTGCATTCACTTTTATAAATCTGACAAGCATGGCCTCCCTTTTAGTATTCCTGTGTGGCTATCTATCCACAAGGTATTAGTTAATGAGTTATAACAGCATTGTTAATGCGTTATAAAGCATTTAAAAGCAGATACTTGTCTAAAGTGTTACTATTTAAATCTGTTTTGGGCCACTTTATATAGGAGCAAATGTGGTACTTACTCAATACTTTCATAATGGATAATAACAATTATATTCATAAAGTGTAACACTATCCTTAACTTACTAACAGCATTCATTTCTCGCTGTGTCGCTCAGGTATTCATGCCAGTGAAACCCCCACAACACATTCATCCCTTCAGAAGAGCTCTGACACTTAATACAGTAAAAACACCAAAGAGCTCTTCTGTAGCGCTCTCTATGTCAGCAATCTCAGGCACTTCACAACACGACTAGAGTTCAATTCCAATCTAAATCATGATAAAGTCCAAACTAGGGGGGATGAGAAAGATGAGAAAACAGATTAGGTGTTAAGAACCGCCGTTAACCCTTTGAGGGAGTGCTGGTCACACTGTGATGCTTATTCCAGAATGTTCCATGCCATTCTAGTTGGCTATAATTGATGACATCATAAAGGGCTGCTAACAAGAGCAGTACAATTCCATAACAGAACACTGTGAATTAGAACTAGAACGCTGACTCTAATTGATGACATCATAAAGGGCTGCTAATGACATCCTCAAAGAGCTGTGACACTCCAGAACAGAACCCTGGATTAGAAGCAGAACCCTCAATGTGAGCCTTACACTCAATAACACCATAACCCTGTAGGTGACTCTAATTGATGACATCATAAAGGGCTGCTAACGGTGTCCTCAAAGAGCTGTGACATTCCGGAATAGAACCCTGTGGATTAGAAGCAGAATCCTCCGAAAACAGTCACCCCTCAGAGGGTTAAGGGCCAGGTGTAGCTGCTCATCTGATCTCTGCTCGGAATTGAAGTGAATTCCAGAGACAAGGTGCCACAACAGCTACAAGCGGCTCCCCCCGTACCTTTGTAGGTGTCTGTGAGGGATCAGCACAGATATTGCCAATTTGGAAACCGAAGTCATGCACACATACTGTACAATTCCTAGACGTTTTCTCGAGCCGTTGTCTCACTGTACAGTTGATGTCGGATGAGTCCGCACAGGAATGTACCTCTGCAGGTGGAGAGGACAGGCCACATGGCTGTTAGTCGATAGCAGCTCCACAGCAGGATGGTATTCAATAAAGACTCTTCACACTGCTTTCTGGCAGCTCTAATAGGCTGAACTGTACTTTGGAGTCTGACACCCAACCTTTCAGTCTGATCGCCGTAGAAACTGTCTGCTTATCAGAGGCCAATCGCCTCCCTTGCCTTCCACCAGAGAAAATATATTTATTTTTAGATACTTCTCATACATGTTTTTTAGGAGGGTCAGAATTTCAAAACCGGTGCTGTCCCGTTACAGAATGAGAAGGCTTCTCTCTCCTTCTCTCTCTATCCCCTTCTCTCTCCCCTCTCTCCCCCCTCTCTCTCCCCCTCTCTCCCAATTCAATTTGCAATTCAAATTGCTCATTGGCATGGCAATATGACTCTCATATCACCAAAGCAAACATTTACAATTACAGATATAACACATGGACACATCCATGTTCAGACATGAACACATTACAAGCTATGAGCAGTCATTCCTTGTCCCTCAGTTTGTGGCAGGTGGCTCCATACTGCGTTGCACATTTTCTATGTTCCCTCTTTTCCCCTAATAGATAAGGGAGCGTTGGTGGTGTTTGAGATCTTGAAATTCAGGGCATATTTTTGTCAATTTTGGGTAATATTCTGATCTAATTCCGTTGTATTTGTCACAGTTGGTTAAAAAGTGCAGCTCTGTCTCTTCCTCTCCCTGACTGCAGTGAGATCACAGCCTGTCCTCTCTGGACGGCCAGGTCTGCCTGTAGCGACCCTTCTTTATGGCCAGGTGTTCACTGAGTCTGTATTGTCATGGTTTTTCTCAGTTTGATATCAGTCACTGTGGTCAGATAGTCTGCCATGGTGCACTGTCTGTTTAGATCCATCTTTTTAGATGAATTTTACTTTTTTGTTTGTTAATAATTTGGTTGAGCCCTGAGCTGTGGTGTCGCTGTCCTGAGGCTGGATGTTGTTAGTCATGCCAGTAGGTGTTCATGTATTGAGCCTCACGGCCAGTTGGCTGAGGGGACTCTTCTCAATCTTCATTCCTTGGCTTTTCAGGGCTTTAAAAGTGATAAGACTGTCTTTCTTTCCCTGTCAGTTCATTAATACATCATATGCAATATTCATGTACCAAGTTCTAGTGTAATTTATTTTTAACCCGACCCTAGGCATGTGTACTTGGTTGATACCCAACCCTAGGTGTGTGTATTGGTTGTTAACCCAACCACTAGTTGTTTCTAGGATGTAGTTGTGATTGGTTCCCTGACATCTGGGAATATGAATATTTTAAATATTAGTATTTTAGTCTTTTGGGGGTTAATGGTCAGGGCCCGTGTCTGACAGAACTGTTATAATAGATCCAGGTTCAGGTGGCGTAACGGTTCACCCGGAATGCAAGTTGCCCACTGCAGCCGCGGTTCAAAACCCAGCTGCGCCAGTCCGGCTCTGGCCGAGAGCCCCATCGGAATCGGCGATTGGCTGCCTGCCCCAGAGGGAGGGGGAGTATATATATGGGAGTGATGGCCCGCCTCCGATCCTGGTTCTGCTGTAGGCCCTCGTTTGTTGGAAACAGCAGAACCAGGTCATCTGCGTACAGTAAGGATTTAATTTCAGTCATAAATAGTGAGACCAGGTGCTGCAGATGTGTTGTAGTAATATCTCTCTCTCCCCCTCTCTCTTTCTCTCTTTATCTCTCTCTCTCTCTCTTTCTCTCCCTCTTGTTCTGTGTTTCTCTCAGATAAATCGGGTTTCTGGATTACTCTCAGGTTTGATGGCGATTTGGCAGGCATAATTTCTCCTCATTATATCTAATAAAACATTTATGACTGATGTCAAAATTCAGTGTTAAATAATTCAGCCTATTGTTCTCCAAATGAATGCAACAATGGGAACCAGTCACCTTGAGTCAAAAGTGCTTAAAAAAGGGAGAAGAAAGAAGATGTAATGAGAGCAGTTGGCACAGAGATTATGGAGCAGCGCATTATGGGTGAACCTTGCCTGCCTGGTAGCAGAGATGAAAAATGGGTATCAGCTCAAATTCCACACAGTCACTCCCAAATGAGATCATTGGAATAGGAATATTTTATTTTGCAAGTTACACAAGGTAATTGGAATTTTACACACACACATAAACTACTATACATACAGTATGTATTCCATCAGAGATGGAATGAGCGCAGTTCATTGCTATTTCGTTTGGCCTTCCTGGGATTCAAACCAGCAACCCTCTGCTTGCCAGCCCATGTCATAACAACTGAGCCACTACTGCCCCTACCACTGCTCAAAGGGCATGCTGTATCTAGCAGCTAAGAGTTTTCAGTCTGTAAGTATGCCTTTAATTGATCAATGAGTTTTGAATGAGTAAGAACAGCGTCCTTTGCATGTGAAATCAAAAAAGAAATGAGACAGAGGGAAGCAATGAATTCTGGGCTTTGTAGGATGGTTAGATAGCTGCGCCTTGGCATTCATACAAAACCCAGAATCCATTGTTGCATCCCTCCTTCTCCCTGTGCAGAAAGGGATTCTGGGCCTTTTTGTTAACCATCATACAGATTTATCATGAATCATTATATGGCTGAAAGTTAGTGTTCTCGATAAACAAATAAAGGGGTTTTCAGTATGGATGGTTGAGTGATTGATTGATTGATTTTATTTGTTAATTAAAATACAACAGAATCTCACACATGCCTGAAGACACATCACGTTATATGATTGTCGCTTGCAAATCAATTGATCAAGTAAAACACAGTAAAGTCATTAAAGGTGAATTTCATCCCGTGGTCCGTCCTGGCCGAAAGGCAGGATGAAGATGATGCACAGCAGGTAAGATAAGGGACAGGTGTGTTAAAAATGGGACCTTTGGTTCAGTCAGCCAGTGATACTCTTTCTGCTTTTAGGCGCCTACACCTGGACGAAACGCAGATCAGGGAATGAACACCTCTAATCTGAGTTAGCCACCTGCCCACACTCATTACAGCATCCAGGTGTCGAGCACAATGTGAGAAAGAGCTTTTGGATGCTCTCGTTGTCTTTAATTACGTATGTGACTCTCCAGTTTACCACAGAGGAGCTAAAATGGTATAAAGAGGTTTTTACCTTGCTCTCTAAGGGGTTATGTGGCCCTAAACTATGCCAGAAAAATGCACCCTATACCATAACAGAGCTGCCAGAACCCTTCATTTTACTCAAGTGTTTCCCTTATTTTGGAACCTGCACGTGTGCGTGTATGTATGTTTGTGTGTATTTGTGTATGTGTGTTTGTGTGAATGCATTTGTTTATATTCATATGTGAATAATTCAGTTGGACTGGAATGGAAACACATTCCAGCTGAAAATCACAATGAAGCCATTATGGCTCATCTGTACTGTCTCTTTAGAAACGATGGAGCAGAATCTCAGAGCGGAGTTTATTCAGGATGCCTGTGTGCGCTGCTCAGAATGAAGTGCCTGAGGCAGAGCAGACGATAAATGAGCATCGCGCTGCGGAGATCCTGCAGGACGGAGCGCGCATCTTTCATCCTCGAACCCTGTGTTCAAGCACGCGCTGGAGCCTGCGCCCAAGTGTGCAGACAGCACACACACACTGCTGCTCCACCTGCTTTGAGGGAGAACGCAGGTTTGAAGCTTCCCGCCTGACACTATTACAAATATTAAGTTAAAGAAGAGTAAGAAGAGGGAGGAAACAGGAGAGAGAAAAAACACCTTAAATGGTGAACTTACACTTAACTGAGCTGATGCCTGAAGACATTTGATAATAAAACTGCCTCTTATTTCTTTATTTTTTAATCCCTAGAAAGACACTTAATTGTGGTGTAGAATTAGCCCATCCTCTCAATTAAAACTGCAGTTCCAGTGTGTGATTTACCTGCAAGGGCCTGTGATTTACCTGTGATTTACCTGTAAGGGCCTCTGATTTACCTGTGATTTACCTGCACGGCCTGTGATTTACCTGCAAGGGCCTGATTCACCTGATTTACCTGCACAGCCTGTGATTTACCTGTAAGGGCCTCTGATTTACCTGTGAGGGCCTGTGATTTACCTGCCTGGCCTGCATTTTATTCTTGGGTTTGTGCCGGTGGAGGTGTGCAGCTGTCTTTAATCATGGGACGATGTGGGATAGCGCGTTCCAGGAGAATAATGCACAGCCGTATTTGAAAGGGAAATAGTCATGTTTTCATACGCAGTGAAAGGGTCGGTTTAACAGGGTGGGTAGCGTACGATGGTGGAAGAGGACCAGGCTCGTCACGAGTCCACTGTGAACCGCTACGTTTATGTGCCGTTCTGTGAGCGCTCGCGCCACAACCCATCTTTCTGACTTGAGTGACCGCGGGACAGTGGGCCGGATCAGGTGACCTTTGCGAGACTCGTCCAGGGTCGGGACTAAGTGAAACGAGGAACGTGACGGTGTGCAGGGGAACTTCCTCTGTCAATGGAGACAGAGGGACACAGCGGCCTGCAGGAGAAAGCTGCTCGTCTCATCCCATATTCATCAGATAGTATGTATTAATAGGCAAGCCAACAGTACAATTTCCTCTCAATAGGTGGACTTTAAAATTAGACTTAAGTTTAAAAATATATATTTAACAAATTATAAGCTATTCTAAGGCATGTACTGGATATATATATATATATATATATATATATATATATATACACATCTCCGGTGCATACCTTAGAATAGATTATAATATTAGATTTTATAAATCTATGAATACATGAGGGCTGATTGTATATATATATACAGTGCATTCGGAAAGTATTCAGACCCCTTCACTTTCTCCACATTTTGTAATGTTACAGTCTTATTCTAAAATTGATTAAATTATATATATATAATATATATATATATATT
Organism: Aldrovandia affinis; assembly: GCA_029706075.1. Classification (NCBI taxonomy): domain Eukaryota; kingdom Metazoa; phylum Chordata; class Actinopteri; order Notacanthiformes; family Halosauridae; genus Aldrovandia; species Aldrovandia affinis. The sequence goes on along the minus strand of JAINUG010000050.1, from coordinate 502,763 downwards.
TTTTGTTCTAATTTTAAAGTCCACCAATTGAAAGGAAATTGGCCTGCCCTTGGATGATGAAAGGCTGATGAAAGGATGAATACCTATTAATATATATATATAAATAATTCCACGATAAATCTTCAACTTGATTGTTGCATGAATTTGTGCTGCTATTCATGCATCGAACTTAAAAGTGTTAGCCACGTCTGATACTGTAACTATTAACTGTAAGTTAATACCTCATGCACCAAACCTAAAAGGCATGCACAACTCCCCTCTTATGTTTGACACAATACATAAATATGAATATGAAGTGGTGTGAGAGCAGTGTGTTTCGGCTACGGACCGTGTTAGTTTCGCATGAGGCGCTGTTTGGAAGTGAACGTGCGTTTAGCGTCCGCGCTTTGGGCGTCGGGTAATTCACTACCCGGAGTCTCGCTTGTTAAAAACGGAAACATCTCGCAACATAGGGGGGTAGCGGGGCGTTAAATTGTTTTTGACGGAATAAGTTGGTTCTACCTCTCAAACTGTAGAAGAGCTTCAGCGTCGAGCCGAGCCCATGACACGGAGAGCGACAGACAATTAGTGGTGCCCGGGAGCCGAACGAAGTTCGCCGCGCACGATTCTACATCGCGGAGCCGAACGAACGCGCCGCGCAAATTCTCCATCACGGGGCTACGGAGGTACACTGTGAGCAAGCGCCTTTACACAAGCACTGGAGCGAGTGAAAGAGGCGACAATGACAAACACGTGTCAGTGGGGAAATGGATATTAAGAACTACAAACGATTCAGAAACAGAAAATAATGAATTATGAAGGTGTTTTTTTTTGTAGGGGGGCAGTTATTTTGCAACATGGGATGCACATTTTAGGCACCTTAGCAGACGCTCTTATCCAGAGCGACTTACAAAAACACATTTATACATGGTAAGATTTGGATACACTTGTGGAAATGTTGAACTGTTCCAGTCACCTGGGAATTTTCTGGGTGTTATATTTCCAAAAATCAATACAGCAATAAAATGAAAACTGCCATTTACCATAGGTGCTGAACGAGCATATGCATAATAATCTACTTCATTCTCTAAAATACGCTGTGAGATTCTGTAAAACACAGGAATGACCGTGTGTGCTGTTGTGGCTAAGGCAACTGGCCTGCTCATTTAAAAAGGGTTGCAGGTTTGATTCCCAGGTGTAACACAGCTCTCGTATACCTTGAGCGAAGGCACTTAACCTGAACTGCTTCAGTAAATACCCAGCTGTGTGATTGGGCTAATGTGAGCTTGTGCACGTTGCCCTCGGTTACGTGAGGGCATCTGCTGAGCAAATAACACAGCGCAGAAAGACAAATGGAGCAATCACCAAGGGCAACGGGGCTATGGACACTGGCAGTGCTGGATGTGTTTAAAAGATCCCTCATTTACTCAAGTGTATTTTTGCAGTTACCTGTACACTGAATTATTGATTACTTCTTTTTCAAAAAAATCATAGTTGAAAAATCAAGCATTTCTGAGGATGTAAACGTACTGTAAGCACACACACTGAGCGGGCACAGACTCCTGCTCACAGACAGGCTCGTCTCAGGCTTCAAAATTAAATACATTGTCTGATGCCAGGTGCTATGTCTGGTAGAACAGGGCAATTAACCAAAAAGGCAGGATGCTATTTCAGAAGATATAGAGAAAATGAGCTAGACTAGACTGACATCTGCTGAATTATAAAGCCATCCAAGTTTTTGAATTGTTATTAAAACAATTATGGAGTCCCTTATTTTTCACCTTTTCTCCCATTTGGGAACGTTCAGGACTATCCGTAGGCCTGTCTCAGAACTGCATTGTCCTCCATCAGGTCGGGAGAGCCCTCAGCTATCACTCATTCTCACTCTGCAGTCCTGCCTGCAGCTGTGCAGTTGGACAGGCACTCTCAATGCGCAGTGTGTGTGGTGCAGGCAGACTGCAGTGAAACAGCATCCAGAGGGAGTCGCTCTCGACCAATGAGACGGGGACAAACATGCTGACTCAGACCCTCCCTCTCCGGATGACATCACATCCGGCTGTGACATCACAGCCACCCCGCAGGTCTGATAGGAGCTCACGGGATGTGTCACCACACAGAAAACCAGTGCTTTAGCAGAACGTCATCCGACAATCACACTATTACTACCAAAAAACCTGAGTATTTCAGGTGATCCTGGTTTTTGTGATGTCTCACGATGGTTTTAAATACACAATAGGACAAGTGGAAAAAAGCTAATATGCCATTTAGCCCACGGTTTCATCCAAATCGATTCACAGTAGTGAATGCATACATTGTTCAGTATATGTGGTCCCAGTGGGAATCGAACCCACAACCTGGGTGTTGTCAGCACCATGCTCTACCTACTGAGCCACACAGAACCACAAACTGAGCATCTTTCCCAATGACAGGTTTGTTAAGTTGTTTTCAAGTGCATGCCATCAAATGCACAGCCTTGGGCGATGTGGTGACAGACCGACCTCATTTGCACCTTTTTACAAACACTGTCGCTGAAAGATTTAAAGCATTTGAAGTGAGAGCATGCATTTTTACACAACTTGTTTTTGTTTCGCTCTCTTTCAAATAAAATATTTTTGTTCATATAGGAACAATAATATCTTAATAATCTGAAAATTCTAAATACAAACTGTTTTTTATGTTACCTCATACTCATACTGTATGCCATTTTTACATGGAACAAAGCAGTCCCCCCCCCATCACCAAAATAAAAAGAAATATGTTCTGGCATGTAATCTCCATTTAGGAACACATTAAAATCAAATCAAACGTGTTGTTTGTGATCTAAGACTGATCAATCTCCCTTGCAGGGTGACTGAGCTGCTAATGGAAAATGAAACGCGTGCCTTCCTTAATCTCGACCAGATAACAAATTATGAAATTACCCAACAGAGAACATGATTCATGGGTGCAGAAGCAAAGCAATTACATAAAGGTGCTACCTTTTCAATTTCTAAATTCACTACTTTCCTTTGCTGCTCAGTCTGTGACTAAACACGCCCTTTTTTGTTGTATATTTCGGAAGCTGAGGCCCAGATTCAATAAACCACAATGTGCTTTGTCTTCAATTCTGAATAATTGAATATAGTGTCATTTAGCAGATGCTTTTATCTAAAGCAACTTACAGTAGTGAATGCTTACATTTTTCAGTATATGTGGCCCCAGTGGGAATCAAACCCACAACCTAAGCATTGTCAACACCATGCTCTACCTACTGAGACACACAGAATCACAATTTACCACAATTTAAGAATTGTGAAACGGGCTCAAATTCCTTAACTCATAATTAAAGGTAAAGTTTGTACTGGTTGGGGAAAATGTGGTGCTTTTTACTTTCTTTACATTTTTAAATTTTAAATAATTACATTCGGATCACATGTGTGGCATTTCCCATGATGCACCCAACACCGCCCCTGTGTTAATGTGCCGCTGCAGGAACATGCGTTTTAGCTGTAATTATACTGTGGTACGAGTTCATTAAGAAACTGTTTCACGTAAACTGCGGTACGAGTTTTCGCACAGGCTGAATGCAGCCATTTGCATGTATAGCCGATGTGTAATTAAGGGCAGGTAATTGAATTAGCGCCGGGAGTGCTCCTGTGACCACAGGTAGTGCAGGTGTAATCTGCTGTAATCTAAATCCTACAGTTTTATTACAAACCTAATCCACCCGATCCAAGCGCTCTAGTTAATGCTCATTCTAATTCATCCACTACCTGCCTGCCTGAAACGAGAGGGTCACGGATATCCTCATTAGAGTGTCGAGCACAGAGATGATTCAATTCCCACGCTGCTGTTAGACGCTCTGATTGGTCGCTCCGTGTCCCGTCTGCGTAGGCCGCCACGCGGTCACCGCACTCTTCTGAATTATGCATCACGGCCTAACCCAACTCAACAACAACAGCCCAACTCAACAACAACAACCCAACTCAACAATAACAGCCCAACTCAACAACAACAGCCCAACTCAACAACAACAGCCCAACTCAACAACAACAACCCAACTCAACAACAACAACCCAACTCAACAACAACAGCCCAACTCAACAACAACAACCCAACTCAACAACAACAGCCCAACTCAACAACAACAGCCCAACTCAACAACAACAACACAAACTAATTACAAAATATATAATAAACAACTATGCAAACACACATACACACACACTCAAAAACACACGCAAACACACACACACACACACACACACACACACACACACTCAAAAACACATGCACACACACACACACACACACACACACACACACAAACACACACACACACACACACACACACACACACACACACACACACACAGTTTCACAGTGTTTCATATTTGCAATTAAAGTGTGTGTACTGTGAGAAATTCAAAAATGCAAACAAATGATTACATTGTTATATTGCAAATGAATTATGGATGGTTATATTACAGCCATTAATGATGTACTACTTAGAAATAAAGAAATAAATGAAGAAAGACAACAGCAACATCTAGTGATGGTATTAAAGCTATGCTAATGAGCCCTTATGTAGACGCTCGGGGGAATGGCAGTGAACACAATGTTCTGGTTCTGGGGCGTTCTCAGAGTTAAACCCTCCCTGTTCCCTGAGAGATCTGTTCTCTCTGTACCGGCTGGCCTGGTTTCCCAGTCCCAGATCTTAATGTCACTGGGGCTGTGAGATTAATCTCTCCTCCACGGCACAGTTTGGAGCCGCGGTCGAGCCACACTCAAATGACACGGTCGAGCTGAACGCTCAAACGACGCGGTCGAGCTGAACGCTCAAACGACACGGGGGAGTTGAACCAGCATCAAGCCCAAGCATCTACAATGAAATGCAGCTGCAGCACCTGGGTTTCTCCAACGCAAGAATGTGCAAGATTACATCACATATATGGAGGAAAATAATACATTGTGAACTTTGTGTTTCAATTGTAATCAAATGGAAGAAAAAGATCAATTTGAGTGACTGACAGAGGTGTGGCTGCAGTGAGACAGGTACCCTTTCCTGGCGGCCGTGGCTCAGTGGTTAGCAACATGGACTGGCAAGCAGAGGGTTGTTGGTTCAAGTCCCAGGAAGGCAAATGAAAAAAACTGTGAACTAGAAACTGGAGAGAGGCTAGTTCAGTTCCTGGGGCACTGCTGAAGTGCCCTTGTGCAAGGCACTGAACCCCTAAACTGCTCCGGGGGTGCCATACTATGACTGACCCTGTGCTCTGACCTCTCTGATGGAATACATGTGTATCGTGTGTGTGTGTGTGTATCTAGGAGAGATGTGCGAAAAGACCAATTCCAATTACCTTGTGTAACATGGCAATAAAGTATATTCTTATTCCTTTCCAAATGAGGAGGAAATATAAAAATATGACAAACTACAGGAAGGAAAAATAAATAAACTAATAAAACTATACTTTCTCTATAATGGAAAAATCTATTTTTTGCATCAAGCTGCTGCAGATTTACCATAAAACTATGATTTAGAGAAAGTGAAAAAAAGGGCAAGGTAAACGCCAATAAACACAAAGCCATTCTGAGTGATCATCATCCTGTGGTGAAGCACTTCTATCCTGATGGGAGTGGTCTCTTCCAGGATGACAGTGCCCCCATCCACAGGGCACGAGTGCTCACTGAATGGTTTGATGAAGCAAACAATGTTAAGCACATGCCATGGCTGTCTCAGTAACCAGATCTCAACCCAGATGAATTATGGAAGATTCTGGAGCAGCGCCTGAGACAGCGTTTTCCACCACCATCATCAAAACGCCAAATGATGGAATTTCTCATGGGAGAATGGTGTTGCATCCCTCCAATAGAGTTCCAGACACTTTTAATCCAGAATCCATGCTAAGGTGCGTTGTTGAAGCGGTTCTGGTGGCCCGTGGCAGCCCAACGCCGTGTTAAGACACTTGTGACACTATGTTGGTGTTTCATTTATTTCAGCTCTATATATCACTGATCACTACATTTTTACCAAGCTAATACCCTGAGGACAACGATAATCCGCCTCCTCTGAGACTAAACTCGCCCACCCACTTTCTGGCCTGGCACAGTCGACCGCAATAGGCAGCTCACACTCAGAAAGCACCAGTCAATGCGAGTGCGTTAGACCGCTACGCTATCCGAGGCCCCACCACTGATCACTAAGCTAAAGACATCTTGATATTTCCCTGGCTGACACTGAAATGTAAACACTTCTAAAAAACACGGTAAAAGGTCACAGTAAAAGCGTAGTTATGGCGTGTTTGCATTTCTGACAGGAATGCTCTACGCTCAACATTTCACTGAGACTTGACCTTCTAATCTGCCTCTGCTGTAAATATTTAACAGAAGTACATAATAATGTAATGGAAGTTTCCGGGCACTTTGATGGACACGGTGTTCAATAATTCTGACAAGATAAATGAGCGGCCACATCTGCTTCTCAACGCAAACACAAACAATTCATGAGAACGCATCGACCTCTCGCACGCGGCTGCGGTCCCGTGTTATTCCTGCGGAAAGGGAGTCGGCGGGAGGGCGGAACATCAATCAGACATTGTGATTTGACAGGATGTGACATCGTCCCTCGCCATGAGAGCGCACCTCAACAGATACTTTGTGTCTCATTCACTCTACGCACCTCCCTGATAACACTGCTGCCCGGTCGCCATCAATCCATCAACTTCATCAATATTCATTTCGGCAGACGGACGGACGCATTTCACCATTTTTGAAAAGCCACATCTGCCGGTTCACAAATGAGAAGAGTTTTTTTGTATTTTGTATTTTTTTAGACAGATGGTCGGCATTAATGAAAAATGGGAAACCAGAAACACACCCCCTCACTGGCTGACTAAAGGAATTTTTGTGGGATGTCAGCATTAGAATAGAGGGAGGGAGAGAGAGATGGAGAAAGAGAGGGAGAGCGGGAGTGAAGGAAGAAGGGGTGAGAGAGAGAAAGTAGGGGAAGGGAGGGAAGGAGGGGTGAAAGAGAGAGAGAGAGAGATGGAGAGAGAGAGAGAGCGAGAGGGAGAGCGGGAGTGAAGGAAGAAGGGGTGAGACAGAGAAAGTAGGGGAAGGGAGGGAAGGAGGGGTGAAAAGAGAGAGAGAGAGAGAGAGAGAGAGAGAGAGAGAGGAGAGGAGAGGGAGGGAGGGAGAGAAGGAGGGGTGAGAGTGAAAGAGAGAGAGGTGAAAGAAGGCGGAGGCGTTGGGAGGGTAGGGGGATGTGGACCTGAGTTGACGTGAACACTGGTTCTGCATTAATGCTCTTAACCAGACTGGAGTTCCCGCAGGAGCACATTGTTAACAGGTTTGCAGAATGCGACCGTCTCCTTCCCAACTGGGACCCGGACAGCAGGTCAGATTCTGTTCCGCTCCCCTGCAGCTCCAGTGCATCATGATGAAGCACGCCAGCCCACTCCTGCTTCAGCACACGTGTCACATGACTGGGGTTTCTCTCATCTCACACGTCTGGGGCGTGGCCCCGGTATGCTACTGAAACTATTTTCACTGGGAGCGTGCGCCGCTTGGGCTGTTTGTAAAAGTGCTCATCACCAACAGGAGGGAAGCATAACTCTTCAAATGTCAGAGTTTTAGGATCATGCTGCCACCAGTAGACAACCAGGGCAGGTTATTTAAAACGTCTTCTCTGACTCATGTCTGTGTGAGCTTAGCTCGTAGAGACTGAGGTGTGAAAAGAAGTGGCGGCTGACATCACGTGTTTCTGAGGAGAGCATGTGCTCGTCTACACCCTCCTGAATCGACAGCAGAGGTCGTCCATGGTCCATGACGTAGAATACGATTGGGCGCTCCACATCGGTGGACAAAAAGGGGGAAAAGGGGTTCATTAACAACCGATTCAAACAAACCAAAATAAAATAAATAAACGCAAAACAGAGACAGGAAAGGGCCTCCGACAGCGTAGCGGTCTAACGCATCCCATTTACGAGTGTGAGCTGCCTATCACGGTTGTGGTTTGAAACCCGACTGTAGCAGACCGGCCCTGGTGGAGACAGGAAGGAGCTATGCACAAGCATCAGGCTTTTGTTTTTTGCGTGTCCACCGGACGTGAAACAGTTCAGAGGAGGCCTCTCCTTCACCTGCCTGGAGGATATCAAAGCTGCTTTCGCTTATTTATGTACTTATTTGATTTGACGTCTCTGCCGAGCTCAGCAGTCCTTCACCTGCTCTCTGAAGGAGGGTCCATCTGTCCATCTGTGGAGGTCTCTGTGATGTGCACTGACTGGAGTCTGTGTGTGTGTCAGCTCCTCTCTCATTGGTCTCTATGATGTGGACTGTGTGTGAGCTCCTCTCTCATTGGTCTCTATGATGTGGATTGTGTGTGAGCTCCTCTCTCATTGGTCTCTGACGTCTTGCTGATGTGTGTGAAGTCAGCACCCCCACTCTAGAGACAACATCGCTCCGTTTCATTAGTGCCCAATTATACCCTCTATATCTTTAGATTTTCCCTCCCGTACAAACTCGGCGCCCATCTCTACGGGGCAAGCTAATTCCCAGAGGTCGGCGATGATCCTCCTGCTCTGAGATGGAACTGGTCCACCTACTCTCTGGAGACACCTTTCACGCTTCTCGTGAGCTTGAGGTTTTTAAGCTTCTTAAGGTTCGAAAGCGACGCAAAGTTAGTGAGTCACTCCACGCTGCAGCTCTGATGTTGGTTACGGTCAGAGAACGCAGCGGCATCGCGGCGGAGAAGAAGAGCTCCAAGCGCTTTGAACCACGCTGTGAGGGAAACACCGTCACGGCAACAGGAGCGCCGCACACGCTGTTCAAAGCAAACGTATCACGAGTCTGTCAGTGTACAAACGTGTGTTATGAAGGACTACACGATAACACACACGCACACATGCACACACACATGCACACACACACGCACACACACACACGATGATGTGACTGCTTAGCTGCAGCAGTGTGATGTGCTGTGTGTGTTGTGTGATACAAAAACTTCAGACAAATAAGGCAGCAGGCCCTGATGGCATATATCCCAGAGTACTCAAAGAACCTGGGGAAATTATATTTGGCAAACAGTTTGGAATCGACTAAAGTAATCCAAGATGATTTAAACAAAATTCAAGAATGGGCAGATACGTGGCAGATGACATCCAATATTGGTAAATGTAAAGTTATGCATGTGGTAAATAAAAACATTAGACAGGAGTATTATATGGGAGGAGAAAAGTTAGTAGGTGTTTTTGAAAAAGGCTTAGGAATTGTAATTGATCAAAGCCTATCTGCATCAACGCAGTGTGCTACAGTAGTGAAAAAAGCCAACAGGATGCAAAGCAAAAGGTATTGAGCATAAATCAAAGGAGGTTATATTAATGTTATATAATGCCTTTGCCAGACCTCACTTAGAATACTGTGTCCAGTTCTTGAAAGAAGCTCTTGAAAAAGTTTGAAGAAGGGCAACTAAACTGATACCTGGTATGAAAGGTAAAGGTTATGAGGATAGACTTAAGGCACTCAATCTATTTAAGTTTAGCAAACAGAGACTTAGGGGGAATTTGATTGAGGTTTTTAAATTCCTAAAAGAGATTAACAAAGTGATTTACCAAAGATTTTTTAAGATAAGTAGGGTCAGCAGAACAAGAGGCCACAGGTGGAAATTAGTTAAAGGCAAATTCCACACAGATATTAGGATGTTTTTCTTTACACAGAGAGTTGTCGATGCCTGGAACAGCTTGCCAGGTCGGGTAGTAGAGGCAGAAGCACTTGGGCTATTCAAGTCCAGGCTAGATGCAGTACTAGATAGTCTTTAGATTAGGACATGACGAGCCTAGATGGGCCGAACGGCTCGTTCTACTCATTATGTATTCTTATGTTCGTATGTTCTTATGCGAGAAGGGTACAGGGTGGTATGGCTGCTTAGCTTCAAAAGTGTGACGTGAGAAGGGTACAGGGTTGTTTGACTGCAGTAAGAGCAGCAGGTGATTAGATGTGGCCTACTTGTGAAATTCTGCAAGAGGTAAGAAAAAAACCCAGCGATCACCGACCGACTTCATCACCCACTAACCTTTTCTTTCCCAATGTTACAGGTATGATACGCAGACACCTGCAATGATGTCTTTTTGCCGTTTTACTACTGATCTTGGCTAACTTTGATTGTTCTCACCTTGTATTAATGCACATCTTGTAAGTCGCTCTGGATAAGGGTCTGCTAAGGAAAATGTAAAATGTAAAATGTTCTCTTGAGTGTTACACATACCTGGTACTCTAACATCGAGGGTGGGGAAGGAATAAAAACACAAATGTTGGGTGAGCGGCGCTTGTCACAGGTGACAGCTCAAATGATCGGCTCAAACTATTCTGCCCTGAAAGACACCCTTACACACACACACACACATGCAGACACAGACACACACACACACACACACACACTGCAGCACACGCTCCCAGACAGGACAGATATAAACCACACTTCATACATCTTTCAGTCTTTGCCTTGGTACTTCAATGTGGAAAAATTCGAAATACATTCTCACAGACACCAGCAGACGGGTGTTCCCCTTCCCCCCTCCACTGGTTTTTATTTTCTCCAAATTTGGGGCCCAATTGTACCCTCTATTCTGATTGGTCGAGAGGGTTGTTGCTTACTCTCCAGTAAACCACACAGAGAAACATCACAACGCACGAATATGAAGTAGCTTCAGCAAAGGGGGCGTATCACCTTCAGCACTCTGTCTCAATCGAACATTCACTTTACAAATGAAGAGTTGAATCACGTGTTGAATTATCTCTGTTGCGAGTAGCCGGTGGTGTAAGCGAAATAAACCATTCTGGGCATCTCATCTCATCTCATTGTCTAAGCCGCTTATTCCTGGTCAGGGTCGCGGGGGGGCTGGAGCCTATCCCAGCATGCATAGGGGCGAGAGGCAGGAATAAACCCTGGACAGGTCGCCAATCCATCGCAGGGCACACACACCATTCACTCACACACTCATACCTACAGGGCAATTTAGACTCTCCAATTAGGCTAACGTACATGTCTTTGGACTGTGGGAGGAAACCGGAGTACCCGGAGGAAACCCACGCAGACACGGGGAGAACATGCAAACTCCACACAGAAAGGCCCCCGGCCGGGATTCGAACCCGAGACCTTCTTGCTGTGAGGCGACAGTGCTATCCACTGCACCACCGTGCCGCCTTCATTCTGGGCTGTTGTGTGAAAATAAAGAAAGCACTTTTAACGGGTTAAGCGCCCGGCTTTGCCTCAGGAACGCATCACAGCCCCCTGTCCTGGTTTATTTCCATACCCCTGCTCAGTGCAGAATGGTTTGCTCCTGACTTATTGATCATTTATAAAGTTTATTGTAGCTGTACGGAACTCCAGCTCTAGCCGTGACATTCTTGCAATTTTAAATCCACTTAAGAATCCATCTGCTTAACTCCATCTGCTAAGTGCAGCCGTCTGCTAAAATGTGACGTGCGAACCCACACACTGCATCCGTCTGCTAAAATGTGGCGTGTAAACCCACACAGTGCAGCTGTGTGACCCGTGTGAGAGTGATTTAATGCAGCAGTAACTTCAGAGGAGCGAGTGTCAATTACAGATCGGAGATACAATTTTAAAAAAGGGAAATATTTTTTTTAAAGGTGAGTTAAGGGGCCTCGGATAGCGTAGGGGCCTGTTACAGCCGCAGTTTGGAAGTTGGCTGTGCCAGACCGGCTCTGGTTGAGAGCCCTGATCAGGGGCGACATTTGACTGTCCGCCCCAGGGGGATCGTGAGCCGGCATAGACTCGATGACAAGCGTGAAGGGGGTCTCTACAAAGTAGGGGGGTGAATTCCGTCTCGGAAGGAGGAGGCAGATCATCGCCAGCCTCTGGGAATTATCTTGCCCCATAGTGACGGGCGGCAGGTTCATGTGGGAGGGCAAATTGAAACAAATAGAGGGAATAATTGGCCACTAAATCGGGAGGAAAACAATAAATAAATAAAATATAAAAAATGTAAAAGGTGATTTAAGTTTTACACCTCGTGGTCACGCCCTGGATTCAAACCTGCAATCCCCCACCTGCTGCGGTCACACGACTTCCCAGCCTCATGAGCACCCTTAACACACACACACACACACACACACACACACACACACACACACACACACACACACAACACACACACACACACACACACACACACACACACACACACACACACATGCACACACACACACACACACACACACACACACACACACACACACACACACACACACACACACACACAGTGGAGCGCTCTCATCCTCTGAGAAATGTGAAATTGAGAAAGGAAAAATAAATAAAAATGAATAAAAAGCATGGTTTTGCATCTGTGTGGAATAATACACTCCACACACACTTTTTCACACTAAATTGATTTCCAAATGAAGAAGGGACACAGATATCTTCAGCTGCCTGTTGCCTTTATTCCTACAGAAAAGGCTCATTTTCCACACACAGTTATTAGAAATGTTTTGTTGGGGAAAAGTGTCATAAAAATTAAGTAGCAAGACAGGGAGGAGAAGCTTGCCGGGGGTGGGGGTGGGGGGCAAGAGGGGGGCTGTGGGGGACGAGGGGGGGCGGCTCTGAGGGACGAGGGTTCCTCAAGTGAGTTTGAAGGAGCTTCCTGTAAACTGAAGCACATAGGAGATGTTCTCCACGCAATTATCGTAGACAACACACAAGCCTCCTCTCGCTGATGAATACGGAGATTAGGAAGGGCTTCATGGAGCCACATACCAGGGAGGAGGGAAGGGGGGAAGTAGAGGAAGAACAATTATCAAAAATGCACATTTTGTTTCTCAATTGACCAATTATGTCCAATTAGATTGAGCGTTTGTGACACACGGCTCTTTCCGCTGTTTGCCTTCCTGTTGCGTCAGCTGCAGGCGGGTTAGCGGGTTATGCGCGCGGCTCTGTGGAAGGCGCGGGGAGGAGTCGCGCGCCAGCGACAGATTGCCGAGGCCCCCGCACAACGCGTGTTTTATAATTCTGTTCATAGAGATGCGCTGCCGTTAATTTGCTCTAATTAAATTACAGCGCAAGGCCCCAGTGTCTTTTTTTTTTACTCTTGTATTATGTTGGACAGATTTTACCCGAATGTAGGTGTTTATCAGCACAAAAAAGCTGGTTAACATATTTGTTTTAGCCCGAGGCCAGGTAGGGGTCATGAACTTCTATACAGAATATTGACATCTTGATGTTTTGTTTATTTCTATAAGCACTTTGCACCCCATTTTGATGCTTCAGCCACTTTTGGCCACAAAGGAGAATAGGCCATTATGAGCCAGCAGCTAGTATATAGTCCATATTTCTCTCCCTCTCTCTCTCTCTCTCTCTCTCTCACATACACTATCTCCCCCATTCCTCGGTCTCCCACTCTCTCTCCCTCTCTCTCTCATTCCCTCCCCTTCTCCCTTGCTCTCTCCTCCCCTCTCCCTCTGTCTCACTCTCTCTCCCTATCTCTCTCCTTCCCTCTCCCTCTCCCTTGCTCTTTCCCCTCTCACTCCCTCTCCATCGCTCTCTCTCTCCATTGCACAGGACTCAGTGATGTAATTGCTCCCCCCCCACCCTTGGTAGGCGGGGCTTGTTGCCGGGGCCTGTCGCTATGCGGCTGCCAAGGTCTAAGTGACACAGCCGGCTAAGTGACACTGGATAGAGTCTCCGCTAATCTCCTCTGTGCCCCCAGACCCCACCGACCCCCCCTCACAAATCTCCTCTCTCCACCTCCGACCCCCCCCTTGAGCCCCCCACAGCCTGGAGCTCTAATGAATGAAGCGTCCTCTTCACATGAAAAATGGAGCAATTACCTGATGTACCAGACGGCTAATTGTGCGTCCGGGATCGGAGAGTCGCTGGGATAAGTTCACCGACCGTGGTGTTGGAGGGGGGCGGGGGGGAGAGGCAGAGAAAGGAAGCAGATGTCTAAGGGTAATGACCCCCCCCACCACCACTACCCATGATGTTCCCAACTCTATAAACGCTCTGCCTAGCTTTACGAGGCTTAAGCTCGTTTAGGAAGTGTCGACTAAACGAGATACACCCCCACAGAACCCCCCACCCCAGCCTGGGGTTTAAGAGCGTGAGGACGGCAATTTCAGCTTGGCGAGTCTTCCTCAGCACCTAGAGGAAGTACCTCAGCCCCTAGAGGAAGTACCTCAGCACCCTGTTTTTGTTTTGTTCTCCATCATCAAGTCTGTCAGTCACGCTACCATGCCCCCCACCCCAAATGCAGAACAGGTGTGACCAATGGGAAGGAAGCGTTGGGGGGGGCTTCACACACTTTCACCTGTCCCTCAGCAAACCGACGCTGGCGAGGAGCAGCGGAGAAGCGTCTCGCCCGGATACTTCCTGTTTCCTGTGACTCCAGACGGAGACAGATGCTCCAGGTAATTAGAGCCGCATCAAGACCTCGGACTCCTTTAATTATCTCTGTTTTAAAGACCTGGCCTGCCGTGCCCGCTGGGGGATTCATTACACAGAAGAGGCCGTGAGGATGCCAGAATGGACGTCTGGAGCGTGTCGGGGTAAAAGTGCTCGAAAAGGCTGCTGCTAATGAATAAAAACAAACACAGAAACAGAGAGGTGGAGACGAGGTGCTGCAATTGAATATCATCCCATCACACAGAAGCCTGGCGAGGAGTTTCTGAATAAACACTGAGTCTGTAGCCTAACAGGCAGTCATAATTAAACACATGGGCCTAACAGGCAGTTGTGTTTAAACACATGGGCCTAACAGGCAGTCGTAATTAAACACATGGGCCTAACAGGCAGTTGTGTTTTAACACATGGGCCTAACAGGCAGTCATAATTAAACACATGGGCCTAACAGGCAGTCATGGGCCTAACAGGCAGTCGTAATTAAACGTGTGTGTGGGTGAGTGTGTGTGTGTGTGTGTGTGTGTGTGTGTGTGTGAGTGTGTGTGTGTATGTGCATGTGTGAGTGTGTGTGTGTGTGTGTGTGTGTGTGTGTGTGTGTGTGAGAGTGTGTGTGTGTGTGTGTGTGTGTGTGTGTGTGTGTGTGTGTGTGTGTGAGAGAGTGTGTGTGTGTGTGTGTGAGTGTGTGTGTGTGTGTGTGTGTGTGAGAGAGTGTGTGTGTGTGTGTGTGTGTGTGTGTGGGACCTTTTCTTTTATGATGACAGATGATACACTTTTCAGACGCACTCGGTAAGTACCCAGAGAGGTGATCATTGGGTGGGAAATATCAAGCGGCTCCTTAATTCAGCAGGTAAATGTTAAACAGGTGGACATGGTGTCAGATCAAACCTGACTGGGGTTTCAAACAGGTGTGACCGAGCGCGCTCCACAAAACCAGGCAGACAAACGCTGGCCGAACACCAACCTTAAGGCCTCTACATGCTTCTGCAATGCAACATGTCGCAAGCACTTGGCAATTTATACTTCTGCGCAAACTATGCGACATGATGTCCTTACACTTCTGTACACTAATAGGCATCAATGTATTGAACAAGATCGGTAAAGTTTTCATGAAAGCAGGGAAACTCCTGTACCTTCGAACTTCTTCAGCCAATCTTTCCTGAAGCTGGATCATTTTATACCGTGTCGAACAAATGATGCTTAAGCTATCTATATCCTTAGCTGCTATTAGCGAGCTTTATTTAGTCATGATACCAGGTTGCTAGCTAGATCGATATAGATAGTTTTGCTTAGCTAACGTTAACATAGATATATACAGGTATGGTATGCAGTTTCCAACAATGTCTATCGCTGTATTACTGCACTGATTTCTTGTGCGAACTATGATTGTTCTTACCATGTATTAATGCACATATTGTAAGTCACTCTGGATAAGAGCATTTGTTGTACCCTGCTTTTTCTTTGTCTTGTTAGTTGAATATTCTGCGCATTAAGGTGTTGTAGTGGCATGTTACATTTATATGCAATCTAAAGCACAACAAAAGACATCTGGATATTTGCAACCTTAAATATCAAATCAAATCAAATCAAATGTATTTGTATAGCGCTTTTCACAATTGAATTGTCACGCTTAACAGAGGGGGAACCCAGGCCTAGACCCTCACAAAAGCAAGCCTAAAGGCAACAGTGGCAAGGAAAAATTCCCTTGGTAGGGAGAAACCTTGGGAGGAACCAGACTAAAAATTAAAATTAAAATTTCCCAAGATGCAAAAAGTAACCCTAAGAAGTTTTTTCAATATTGTAGTAGAAAAAGGAAAGTTAAGGATGAGGTTAAGTGCATTAAGAATAAGGAAGGAACTTTGGTTTATAATAATAAGGACATTGCAAACACACTAAACAGTTACTTTGTGGAGAGCTTTACTAGAGAAGAGGTTATAAATATGCCTAAATGTATAGACAAGGTACGGAATGTTTTGGAGGACTTTGAGATAAGGGATGTAGAAGTACTACAAAAACTACAAAAACTTAAGACAAATAAGGCAGCAGGCCCGGATGGCATATATCCCAGAGTACTCAAAGAACTTGGGGAAATTATATATAAACCATTGACAGATATTTTCAGTCAATCCATAATCACTGGAGAAATACCAGATGACTGGAAACAGGGTAGTATAATTCCAATATATAAGAAGGGGGACCGTACTGACCAGGGAACTATAGGCCTGTCAGTTTAACTTGCATCGCATGTAAAATGCTGGAATGTATTATTAGGGATAAGTTGGAATCATTCTTGAAAAATAATAGTATTTTAAGGGAGAGCCAGCATGGATTTCTCAAGGGAGGTCATGCCTAACAAACCTCCTGGACTTTTTGAAGAGGCTACAAAGTGTGTTGACCTGAACCAGGCTTATGATGTTATATATTTGGACTTTCAGAAAGCATTTGACAAGGTACCACATGAGAGGCTCATTGCTAAAATGAAATCAGTAGGAATTGTAGGAGTAGTTTCACAGTGGGTTAAAAATTGGCTGCAAGGGCAAATACAAAGAGTAACAGTAGGTGGGGCCGAATCTGACCTCGGTGCTGTGGGCAGTGGTGTCCTGCAGGGATCGGTGCTGGGACCTCTGCTCTTCCTTATTTACATAAATGATCTGGATATGGACATTAGTAGCAAAATAGTTAAATTTGCAGATGATACTAAACTTGGGGATTTGGCAAACAGTTTGGAATCGACTAAAGTAATCCAAGATGATTTAAAGAAAATCCAAAAATGGGCAGATACATGGCAGATGACGTTCAATATTGCTAAATGTAAAGTTATGCATGTGGAAATAAAAACATTAGACAGGAGTATTTTATGGGAGGAGAAAAGTTAGTAGGTGTTCAATTTGAAAGGATTTAGGAGTTGTAGTGGATCAAAACCTATCTGCATCAAAGCAGTGTGCTACAGCAGTGAAAAAAGCCAACAGGATGCTGGGATACATAGCAAAAGTATTGAGTACAAATCAAAGGAGGTTATATTAATGTTATATAACGCCTTTGTCAGACCGCACTTAGAATACTGTGTGCAGTTCTGGGCACCGCACTACAAGAAAGATATTGAAGCTCTTGAAAAAGTCCAAGAGAAGGGCAACTAAACTGATACCTGGTATGAAAGGTAAAAGTTATGATGATAGACTTAAGGCACTCAATCTATTTAAACTTAGCAAACGCAGACTTAGGGGGATTTGATTGAGGTTTTTAAATTCCTAAAAGGGATTAACAAAGTAAAATACCAAAGATTTTTAAGATAAGTGGGGTCAGCAGAACAAGAGGCCACAGGTGGAAATTAGTTAAAGGCAAATTCCGCACAGATATTAGGAAGTTTTTCTTTACAGAGAGTTGTCAATGCCTGGAACAGCTTGCCAGGTCAGGTAGTAGAGGCAGAAACGCTCGGGCTATTCAAGGCCAGGCTAGATGTAGTACTAGATGTTCTTTAGATTAGGACATGATGAGCCAAGATGGGCGACGGCCCGTTCTCATCATTATGTATTCTTATGTTCTTATGTTCTTAAAAGGGGGGGAGCCCATCCTCTTCTGGCTGGCACAGGGTGTGTCCAAAAAAGACCATATCATGGTCAGTCCAAGGTAACTCAGGGCTGAAAGACTTTGCCCCTCCTGAGTTAGGTAGTCAGCGGGGGGGGCCTAAACCACGTGAAGGATGTCCAGATCCAGGAACTGGGGTTGGCGTGGGGGTGAGGGTTGATGGGGGCAGCTCACACTTCTCGCAGGATCTAGGGCTCGGGGGCAGGTGCCCCCAAGTCAGAGGCCGAGGCAGAGAAGAGAACATGCAGTCAGAAAAAAAGCAGTGCTATAGCCAGTAGCATTATGTAAGAGCAGGGGAGCACAAGCATAGGAAATATACAGATAGCCCCGACAGGTGTAAGCTATGGCAGCATACCTATTAGGAAAGGGACAGAGAATACACGCAGCCGAGAGAGTTCCAAACCATCCACACCCGATCAAGGATAACCAGCCTAACAGTGGTGGTAACCCGTTGAGGAGGTGACAGTATGGAAAGTTTCTCACTCCATAAGAAACTAGGGCACGGCTTTCTCTATCTCTCCACCTAGACTATGTTTGGCAGTAGGCTAAGCTGAAAAGATATGTTTTTAATCTAGACTTAAAAGTTGAAACTGTGTCCGAATCCCTAACATGCCTTGGTAAACTGTTTCACAACAGAGGAGCTCTAAAATTGAAGGCTCTACCACCAGCTGTGCTTTTCAAAATTCTAGGGAGTAATAGATGGCCGGCTTCTCTGTGAACGAAGCAGTCGTGTCGGCTTATAGGGGCAATCATTTCGGTCAGATATAAAGGTGCAAGTCCGTTTACTGCTTTAAAAGTTAGCAACAGTACTTTATAATCAGCCCGATATTTAATAGGAAGCCAATATACTGATGCTAACACTGGAGTAATGTGCTCATACTTTTTGGATCTAGTCAAAATACGTGCCGCTGTATTCTGTACTAGTTGAGAGGGATACTAGAGGAGCCGGATAATAAGGCATTACAATAGTCTAGCCTCGATGCGACAAAAGCATGCATCAAGGTTTTTGCATCCTCTAATGACAGAATGTGCCAAATTTTAGCTATGTTTCTTAGGTGAAAGAAAGCTACTCTGGAAGTGTTTTTAATATGAGTGTCAAATGTAAGATCCTGGGCCCGTATTCACAAAGAATTTTATCTTACCACTAGGAGTACTTCTAAATCGCACTAAAACCTTTTAGTTAGGAGTCCCACCTTAAAACCTATTCACAAAGCTCCAAAGACCAACTCGTACTAAGGAATTCCTAGCTAAGAGTGAGAGGGACGGGGTTGACGTCGTTGCTAGGGATGACGTTGTTTCTCATGAACGAGCTTACTCAGAATGCCCACAGTGATTGGCTGATATAGGGGATGGGTCATCATAGAGAAATAGTTTTTCTGCCGCTGTTTTTACAGTAACAATTCCTAAATCTCGATGCAGAGTTACAGTGAAGAGATAGACAACCATGTATGTTTTGGTTTGCTTTGTTTTTCTTCATACTAAATGCCTTTCTAGGAGGCATGTTTTTAAGAACGCGACCGATTAAATAGAATTGAAACATTAGCGATCTTTTATTTTTTTATTAAATTAATTCAGGCATAAGACCACCCTAGTTACATCGCCTAAAGCGTACTGAATCTAAAAATGTATTTTGTGAAATTTTCGAATAAAGATTTAGTGAAATAACTTACATTGTAAAACTGAAATTATCATTCATTCGAAACGCGCCTTTGGTCCCGTAATTTTTTTGCTGATCCGAAAAATGATCCGATGCACCCCTATTATATTCTAATAAAGATTCTAAAATACAAATGTAGGCTACGTGTCACTGATTTAACATGAAACCAAGAATACTGACTAGTCAATTGGTTACATGTCTGCATCTAAATAAACAATCAGAGGTATCTATATATAATATAATATATATAATACCCTCGCGATTGAGGCGGTACCTTTTATGAGCTCTGTATCATTCAATATCTCCAGTGTTGACGGATTGCGACAACGATTGCCGGCCGCAGCAGATTTTCGGATTGCCGTGAGTAGGTCTTTAGCTTAGAAGTCCTCTTGGCTGCTTTTAACTTCTCCTGGATTTAGGAGCTGTTTTTAGCTCTCAAACCCTTTGTGAAATACTCTTATCCCCAAAATGTAGGACTCCTAAATTTATGAGTGACACGCACATTATTTTTGGGACTTGCTCCTAAATTGTGCAGTTAGGACCAACTTTTACCCTTCAAATTTTTTGTGAATACGGGCCCTGATCAATAATAAAACCAAGGTTCTTAACCATTAGACTTGATGCAACTATGCAATCACCTGCATTTAACTGCAGATACAACTTGTTCCTTAATTTTTTGGGGCCCAAAACCATCATCTCTGTTTTATCTGAATTTAAAAGCAGGACATTTACTGTCATCCAATTCTTTATATCAGAGATACAAGCCTCTAATTGAGTGAGTTGAAGTATTTCACCTGGTTTCATTGATATGTACAGCTGTGTATCATCTGCATAGCAATGGAAATTCACCATGTTTATGAATAACATTACCCAGTGGAAGCAAGTATAATGAGAACAGTAATGGTCCCAGCACTGAGCCTTGTGGAATACCATATTTAACCTGAGAGTAGTCAGAGAACTCTTCATTTCACAAATTGAAACTAGAATAGAAACACAACCAGTATCCGATGCTAACAATAAGTCATTTACAACTTTAATAAGTGCCGTCTCAGTGCTATGGTTTGGTCTAAAACCTGATTGTAGTGTTTCATACAGATTATTAGTTTTTAGGAAAGCAGTTAATTGTTGAGCTACAGATTTCTCTAAAATTTTTGACAAAAAGGGTAAGATTTGAAATGGGCCTGTAGTTCTTCAGATTAACAGGATCAAGATTTTGTTTCTTTAGAAGAGGCTTGATTACTGCCACTTTTAAAGACTTAGGTACGCAACCCAATAATAGGGATGAATTTATGACATCTAACATGGGCTGGCCTAGCACAGGCAAAAGCTCTTTAATAAGCTTTGTTGGTATGGGGTCTAACAGACATGTAGATGATTTGGAGGACATAACCAGTTTACTAAATTTGTCTAGATCCAAGGGAGTGAAAAACTCAAGGGTCTCAACGCAACCCTGCTCCTGATAGCCCTGTGCCATCTTGGGAGTTGGAGGGCTAGATATTGGAGTCATTTTCATAATTTGTTCTCTGATTGTCTCAATCTTACCAGTAAACGAGTTGATGAAGTCATTAGAATTATAGTTAGAAGGATAACTGATGCAATCTGTTTGTCTGTTTGTCAGTTTGGCTACCGTGTTAAATAGAAATCTTGGGTTTGTTTATATATCATTTAGAATGATGTGAAGACCACAGTCGATCCTTCGTTGTTTGCAAAATCTCCAAGTTTAATGTACTGTCAGTACAATAGACTTTAAAACCTTTGAAAAAAGGAAGTACGCCTGTCATGAAAGCAGCTTGTGTGCGATCAACTCTCCTTTATACATTAAAATAATTGAGTAAATTCACGTTTAACAAGGGAACCAGCAGACGACTCTTGAAAATAATGTTAAATAATGTATTGAACCAAATGTTTGAACCAAAGTTGAAAGATTACACGGGTGCAGTACCGCAAGAGGTTGTTAGGGGGCACCAGAACTAGTGGATAGGCTCTCCCTTTTCCAACTAACCCCCGGACTCTCTAGCCTGGGCCAGGGCCGTTTGAGTCACCTGTAAGTATGGTCAAAGGTTTTGATTGAAGCCCGTCCGTGGTTTATTCTGGCCCCACCGCCCCATTAATCAGAGTGCACTCACAGTGACACCAAATACATCAAAACAAACTCCACCAGCCCATTCTGCTGCTTTATGTGGTTAAAATGAATAATTAAGCAACTCTCTCGACAGACAGCCCTTTGTAAATGTCCGCCGATCGATGGGGTTATTAAATCTATAAAGGACACCGCTCGGCGTGAAAATCCATAACCGTGATGGGACGGTCACCGTGGTGATTCATGAATGGAGTAAACCATGCCCCCTCCTGCAGCCCTTTGAGGGGCCGGAAGAAATATGAATAAAAAAACGGAGAAATAAAATATCTTACCTGTCTCCAAGGGAATCCAGATGAAGGCAAGACAGAGAGAGAGGGACGGGAGAGAGGGATGGTGTGGGAGAGAGAAAGAGAGAGAGGAGGGAGGGTGAAGGAGGGTGCGGGAGAGAGAGAGATCACGGATTAATTTATTGTTATTATGATCATCATCTGGTCAGTGTATTTCAATGTCATTGGGAACTGTGGAGAAAGAGGAAATTATTGATATGGTAAACAAATGCATGAATAAAACCTCCAAAGATGGGGATGATATTGATATGTCTCTTGTAAAGAATATTATTGAGGGAATTGTGGAGCCACTAACGCATATACAATTTGTCATTCAAAGGGAACATTCCCAGAAAAAATGAAAATTGCAAAAGTTATTCCATTATTTAAAGCTGGAGACAAACATCTCTTCACAAATTATAGACCGATATCTCTGTTATCACAATTCTCAAAGATACTTGAAAAACTATATGTTACAAGATTGGACAACTTCATTGAAAAACATAATCTACTAATGGACTGCCAGTATGGGTTTAGAACAGCTAGATCTACCTCCATGGCATTAATGGAGCTTGTAGAGGAAATAACCGACTGCATAGAGAAAAAAAAAAAAGTACGTACTAGGAATATTTATTGACCTAAAAAAGCTTTTGACACAATAGATCATGAGATACTACTGAAAAAGATGGACAAGTTGGGTGTCAGAGGGGTTGCTCTGGAATGGATGAAAAGCTATATTAGTAGCAGGCAGCAATTCGTACAGATGGGCCAGCACAAGTCAGAACTTTTAAACACTACCTGTGGTGTCCCACAGGGTCAGTATTGGGACCCAAACTGTTCATTTTATATATAAACGATATCTGTAAAGTGTCTGACATATTCAAACTTGTTGTCTTTGCGGACGACACAAATATTTTATGTTCGGGATGACCTGCAGCAGCTTTTAGAGGTGGCAAAGAAAGAAATGGAAAAATTAAAATGTTGGTTCGACACAAATAAGCTGTCACTCAACTTGAAAAAAACCAACTTCATATTATTTGGAAATCGAAAAATAAACACTGAACCTCGACTGGAAATTGACAATGTACAAATTGAGAGAGTATATGAAAACAAGTTTCTAGGGGTTTTAGTAGACCACAAACTCTGCTGGAAACCTCACATAAAGTATCTGTGTCCAAAGATAGCAAGAAGTATTGGAATACTGGGTAAGACTAGATATATCTTGAATCAGAAAACTCTATATACACTGTACTGTACACTCATTGTACCATATCTGTCATACTGTGTTGAAGTCTGGGGAATACATATAAAAGCAACTTACAAAAGATATGCACACTACAAAAAAAGAGCCATACGGATAGTTCATCACGGTAGATATCTAGATCACACAAATGGTTTGTTTATAAAGAGTCAAACATTGAAATTCATGGACTTAGTCAAATTCAAAACTGCACAAATTATGTTTTTAGCAATAAAAAACATATTACAAAGCAACATTCAAAAAAATTTTATAGGTAGAGAGGGGTTATAATTTAAGAGGGACACTGATGTTAAAACAACCTACTTTATGTACGACTCTTAAAAGTATGTGCATTTCAGTGTGGGGTATCACTCTGGAATGGTCTGGATGGGAGCATAAAGTTGAGCAATAACATTAAACACTTTAAAGGCAGCTATAAACAAGCAATTATGGACAAGTACAAGAAAGAGGAGCTTGAGCAGTGTGCGACTGCTTAATAAGATAAGATAAGTTAGACCTTTATAAATATATATAATATAAATAAATATAGATAATATAAATGAATATATATAATATAAATATAATATATTTTTGTTATATTTGTTATACTTAATATATAAATAGATTTTTTGTTATTTTTTGTTATATTTGTGATACTTAAATGTACTGATATATTTTTGTTATATTTGTTATACTTAGGTTTAGAAAGAAACTGTATTTTATTTTCATATAATGTAAAATATTGTAAGGAAGGGGCAGGACTGGATAAGTGTTTTACTTCCTCCTGTCCCTTCTCGAACGCTTTTTAGGACTGTATGGAAATAGTTTGTTAGACTATTTACCATTTTTAACTTGTTTCTATGTCTTCTATGTTCGAGACAAATAAAGATCAAATCAAATCAAATCACTTCATGGAGCCAAAATAACAGACATCGTTACATTCCTCAACCCAATATCACATACTGAGGTCAGATGCTAACGCATTAATACATTTATTAAATTAAACAATGGTGTGAGTGACGGTATACAAGCTTCACCCATGCAATGTGGTTCTTCTCCGGCTGGCCCTACGCTCATCATCTCAGCACAAGGAGCCTCTCTGTGTCTCCACCCTCACTCTGCCACTGCTTGTTCATCAAGACACAAACAAACACAGAGAACACACTTCATCTAAACGTCTGAATCACAGTGAGAGCTGGAGGTCTGTGTGTCACTCCTTTATCCACAGTGGTTCTGTGTGTCTCAGTAGGTAGAGCATGGTTCTGTGTGGTTCTGTGTGACTCAGTAGGTAGAGCATGGTTCTGTGTGTCTCAGTAGGTAGAGCATGGTTCTGTGTGGCTCAGTAGGTAGAGCATGGTTCTGTGTGTCTCAGTAGGTGGAGCGTGGTTCTGTGTGGCTCAGTAGGTAGAGCGTGGTTCTGTGTGGCTCAGTAGGTAGAGCGTGGTTCTGTGTGGCTCAGTAGGTAGAGCATGGTTCTGTGTGGCTCAGTAGGTAGAGCGTGGTTCTGTGTGGCTCAGTAGGTAGAGCGTGGTTCTGTGTGTCTCAGTAGGTAGAGCATGGTTCTGTGTGTCTCAGTAGGTAGAGCATGGTTCTGTGTGGTTCTGTGTGGCTCAGTAGGTAGAGCGTGGTTCTGTGTGTCTCAGTAGGTAGAGCATGGTTCTGTGTGTCTCAGTAGGTAGAGCATGGTTCTGTGTGGTTCTGTGTGACTCAGTAGGTAGAGCGTGGTTCTGTGTGGCTCAGTAGGTAGAGCGTGGTTCTGTGTGGCTCAGTAGGTAGAGCGTGGTTCTGTGTGGCTCAGTAGGTAGAGCATGGTTCTGTGTGTCTCAGTAGGTAGAGCATGGTTCTGTGTGGTTCTGTGTGACTCAGTAGGTAGAGTGTGGTTCTGTGTGGCTCAGTAGGTAGAGCGTGATTCTGTGTGTCTCAGTAGGTAGAGCGTGGTTCTGTGTGGCTCAATAGGTAGAGCGTGGTTCTGTGTGGCTCAGCAGGTAGAGCATGGTTCTGTGTGGCTCAGTAGGTAGAGCGTGGTTCTGTGTGGTCCTGTATGGTTCTGTGTGGCCCAGTAGGTAGAGCATGGCATTGGCAACGCTTAGGATGTGGGTTCAATCCCCACTGGGACCACATATACTGAAAATGTATGCATTCACTACTGTGAGTCGCTTTGGATAAAAAAGCGTCTGCTAAATGGCATATATTTTATATATATATATATGCAGTACCAGTCAAAAGTTTGAGTACATCGGGATTACGGCTAACCGGGCACTCCTTCATTCTTCAGCAAGATAATGACCCGAAACACACCTTGAAGTTGTGCAAGAACTATCTGGTGAAGGAGGAACATGAAGGACAACTCAAACCAATGACCTGGCCTGCCCAGTGTCCAGACCTCAATCCCATAGAACTACATGGGACGAACTGGACAGAAGAGGCAAAGCAAAGTACCCCACAAGTGTCTCTAGGAATTGCTGCAGGAGAGCTGGGAAGACATGTCGGGTGATTTCCTGCTGAAACCTATGAACCGAATGGCCTGTGTTTGTGAGGCTGTTATCATGGCAAAGGGTGGCTATTTTGAGGAATCCAAGATTCAATTTTCAATTCAATTTTCTTGAACATTGCTTTGATGTTCCTTTTGTTTATTGTTACATGTGTTTTTTTGTAATTTTCAAGTATTTACAGAAACGTATACGGTGTAAAACATTGTCAATTATGAGATAAACCTAGTTTCCAGCAGGTGTGCTCAAACCTTTGACTGGTACTGTATGTATATGTATATATATATATATATATATATATATATATATATATATATATACAGGCAGGTGGTAATCAGATCCTAACCAGACCCTGTCATGGTTGCATGGCATGTGAGAGGGGCTTCGCTTGCCAAGCTGGCACACGGCGCAGAGCGACTGTGCCACGAAAAAACAAAACAAGAACAAGCACCCCCAAATAAAACCCCCGAAACGAAATGAAACGTAAAGGACAGAAACAGGAGGAGAGGCGGCAGAGTCCTCTGAGCTATCTCAGAATCTGGGCCCTCGAACACTGCAGAGCTGGGACCCAGGGGCTCTGACCCGCACATTAGAGAACATGCTAACTGTCACCGGCACCTTTGCGCTGGCAGATACAAATGTGCATCTGTCAAACATGCCGCCGGGCTCACGCGGGTCACCTCACCAAAGCGTACACAGATTACAGTGTGTGTACAGCACCTACACACTGTACATAATGTTTATCATTCATTTCACACAGTGCAGGTGACTGCCAAAATAAAGGAACCGTCAACATGAGGTCCCTTAGCAGGCGTTTGGGCCACCATGAGCTGCCAGGACAGCTTCAGCTGTGTTTTGTTGATGATGGTGGTGAAAACACGAGATCTGGTGACTGAGACTGCCATGGCGTATGGTTCACATCATTTTCATACTCTTCAAACCATTCAGAGACCACTTGTGCCCTGTGGATGGGGGCATTGTCGTCCTGGAAGAGACCTCTCCCATCAGGATAGAAATCCTTCAACATAACATATAACATATGCCATTTAACAGACGCCATTATCCAAAGTGCCTTACAGTAATGAACGCATACATTTTTCAGTATAGGTGGTCCCATTTTTACATTTACATTTTAAATTTTTAGGCAATTAGCAGACGCTCTTATCCAGAGCGACTTACACAGTTTACATTTCTTTACATACAATCCATTTATACAGCTGGATATTTTACTGAAGCAATTCAGGTTAAGTACCTTGCTCAAGGGTACAACTGCAGTGCCCCCACTCGGGAATTGAACCAGCAACCTCTGAGTTACAAGCCCAGCTCCCTAACCATTACACTACACTGCCAGTCCCCAATGGGAATCACACCCACAACCTATGCATCATCAGCGCCATGCTCTACCTACTGAGCCAAGCCACACATGGCCATGGACCACCACAGGATGAAGGTGAACACTCAGAACGGCTTTGTATTTATTGGTGTTTACCTTGCCATCTATGGGGTTGAGTGGACCTAAATCATGCCAGGAAAATGCACCCCACACCATAACAGAGCCACCAGAACCCTTCAGTTACTCAAGTGTTTCCTTTATTTTAGCAGTTACCTGTACATATTCTACATAGTATTGATTCAAGAATACATCTATGCACAGTATATTCTTAAATACATGCTATAGACAATTGCAAATACATTGTTGAAATCGGCATAGAATCGTGTGTGTAAAGTATATGTGATACCTATATTTAAATCTGGAAAGAGGGTTACTCATTAAAGTGGGTCTGTCCGGTCAACGTTTGCTTTTAACTACGATTCACAATTCAATGCTAATGTTTGTTTGTTTACTCTTGTTTGTTCGTTTCATATATATTTTTAAATATATTTTTATTGACAAACCCAGAGAGAGAGAGAGAGATTTCTTCAGTTTAATCCAAACTAGGACTGAGCTCCACTGCTGCACACCATGAGTTTGGTTTCAGAAATAGTACTTATATCATAATATAGTTATACAAAAAACATAACAACATTCAAATGAATGACATGGCTCTTATTTGCCTGCAGTAATGTAGGTATTATTTATCCCCTCACTACGTTATTGTACAGTAAATAAAGAAATACGTTTGATCATTTGATAAAAGTACACATTATTTACAACCAGGTACATTTGCATTTGTGACTCTTCACCACAGAAGAAACCTTCCCCAAAAAATGTTGCGTTGTGAGTGATCAGAAAAGTACATTTCACCTGGCTGTAGGTAGCAGGAAGAGAGCGTTCAGATGAGAGGATGTCGATGGATCCAGAACATCATCCTGTGAACGAGACGTGGCCGACCAGAGCCCTCAAAGAGCCATTCTTTTCAGAGAGAGAGAGATGAGCATCGAGTCCGTGCTCTCACAGCCATGGGGAGGCAACGGGTTCGACAGGAAGTTAGTGCCCCCCTGCCACTCCTGCGTGTGGAGTGGTCCTTCAGCTGGTGGAGATGCATCGAAATGCTTCATGTTTTCAAGTGTCCACTACAAAGCGTGATGTCACCCTTTCAGTGAGGGGGGCGATGGGACTTCTACTACCTCTTCACTTTACTGTACCACTGATTCTACACATTCATTAACTGCCATCACCACTGTTTACATGTTTAAAAAAGTAATTTCAAAATGTAAAAACACTCACACCCAAAATCAGCGATGTAATGTAAGATTGTTCTGAATCTGACCCACGCACTATAGTTTGTGCGTGCGGTTACGAGCGCCTGCTTCTCCACGACCAAACGCGGGCGGTGAAAATGTGTCGATTTCAGAGCCTGAGAAATCCATGCAGCACTTAATTTGGATTAAGAAACAGCAGCCTCCCTCTGAGATTCCTCTCTTCTCTATCCGTTTTCTGATACTGACTGTGACGCTCGATCGACCCCCCAACACAGAGAGAATTAAACATGTTTGATGTGCACACCAAATTATATTTATCCTAACTGAGGCTGGAGGTAAAGATGATCCACGTCTTCTAAAACAAAAATAGTATTGTAATAAAAACTAAAGCTTTTTCCAAAATAAATTTATCTTTTGAAGCTACAATTCTCAGTTGTACTACAAGGAGTACTATGTAATTCCTCCAAAACAAAAACAGCAATAAAATATCACAACTTGTTACCAGCTTTAAAGAAAACATGATTATTATATTTTTTCCGATGTGATGTGATGTGAGATCGCACTAAAATTCCAGTAAAGCTGGCAGTGTAGTGTAATGGTTAGGGAGCTGGGCTTGTAACTCGGAGGTTGCAGGTTCAATTCCCAGGTGGGGCACTGCTGTTGTACCCTTGAGCTAAAGGTACTTAACCTGAATTGCTTCAGTAAAATATCCAGCTGTATAAATGGATTGTATGTAAAGAAATGTAAACTGTGTAAATCGCTCTGGATTAGTTCCCTAACCATTATGCTATACTGCCGGCCATAGTATGCAGTTAAGATAGTAGCATTACTGGATGTACCTGCCCAGGTGTGGTCCCCTCATCCATCGTCATGACTTTAAGAACAATAGCTAACAACATGCTACAAAAAAAAAGATGTCTTGTTGTATTTTATAGCTAACATGCAGCTGAAGAGTGTGTGAAATACAAGCATATAAACTGTGATTTGAGGGTTTACTTTTTTGGTTAGAACATAAGAACACAAGAACATAAGAATACATAGTGATGAGAACGGGCCGTTCAGCCCATCTAGGCTCATCATGTCCTAATCTAAAGAGTATCTAGTACTGCATCTAAACTAGACTTGAATAGCCCAAGTGTTTCTGCCTGCACTACCTGACCTGACAAGCTGTCCCAGGCATTGACAACTCTCTGGTTGTTGATTTGTCAGGAACAAAGCAAAGGCATTGTTATAATGTTATAGAAACAAGCATCAGATGCATTGTACTGCACTGCAAGTGTTTATAGCCAACGGCTAATTTTCAACACCAGCCCTCATTAAAGTACAGAAAAAATAGTGTGTGTCAATAAATAAAAACAAACAATACAAAATACATACACAGACGCATTAGAAAAAGCACATCCACTCAATAGCCTACAGCAAAATATAAAAAAAAAAAAAAAGACGAGCAACCATAGATACCCATAAACTATAAAAATAAAACTATAAAAAGTTTATAAAAAGCCATTTTAACAACATTGTATTTAATGCGTGGCTGTCATGTATGGGCGTATGACACACTGCAGGCAGATTCCTGGGTTGCAGTAGCAGTGGGGTTTTTAAACTAATATAATCAATTATTGGCAGGGCTTGGGGTGAATTTTATGTACAGAGGCACACCTCAGCTTGCCATATAACGTCCATCATTAGGTTGGATGCCAGACACTGCTCTGCTGTCTAAGGGCTATTTCTGTTTAGTTTTTTTAGAGACGGTTGCCAGTTACTCTCTCCAAAATCAGATCAGATTTGTGAGCACTAACACTGGCATAATTACTCTAGCTTCCAGACCCAAGTTTGGCACTCTGTGTAGCAAGACAAGCACAGATGCTGTAATTCACCTGATTGTGAGGATGTACAGGCCTGCCTTGCAAATCACCCTTGGTGTTTCGCTTGTAGCGTTTAGCTTGTAGTGTGTAGTTTGTAGCGTTTGACCCGAGTCCCCAGCCAAGGGAACTAATCTACTCTTATTGACGTCACATTCTGTCGTGGACTCTCACGTGTTAACACACGTATCGAAGCGCCATCGCTACACTTTTAGCTTGTAGCATTTAGGTTGTAGCATTTAGCTTGTAGCGTTTGTCTTGTAGTGTCGGGCTTGTAGCGT
This sequence comes from Aldrovandia affinis, assembly GCA_029706075.1. Taxonomy (NCBI): domain Eukaryota; kingdom Metazoa; phylum Chordata; class Actinopteri; order Notacanthiformes; family Halosauridae; genus Aldrovandia; species Aldrovandia affinis. The sequence goes on along the minus strand of JAINUG010000050.1, from coordinate 472,232 downwards.
TTAGCTTGTAGCACTTAGCTTATAACGTTTATCTTGTAGCATTTACCTTGTAGCATTTAACTTGTAGCGTTTAGCTTGTAGCATTTAGCTCGTAACATTTAGCTTCTAGCATTGGGCTTGTAAAGTTTAGCTTGTAGCATTTAGCTCGTAACATTTAGCTTCTAGCATTGGGCTTGTAAAGTTTAGCTTGTAGCATTTAGCTCGTAACATTTAGCTTCTAGCATTGGGCTTGTAAAGTTTCGCTTGTAGCATTTAGCTCGTAACATTTAGCTTCTAGCATTGGGCTTGTAAAGTTTAGCTTGTAGCATTTAGCTCGTAACATTTAGCTTCTAGCATTGGGCTTGTAAAGTTTCGCTTGTAGCATTTAGCTCGTAACATTTAGCTTCTAGCATTGGGCTTGTAAAGTTTCGCTTGTAGTGTTTAGCTCGTAACATTTAGCTTCTAGCATTGGGCTTGTAAAGTTTCGCTTGTAGTGTTTTGCTCGGACGTGGGCCCTGTTCGGCTCCAGCGAGATCACTTTGTTGATGCTTTCCTGAGAGCTTGTGTCCTTGGGGGGAGGCAGAGGCCATTCCTCCCATTGCACAACATTGTTTCATATATTTTTTTATTGTTTTTTTCATAGTGCGGGCTACCAGAACTGGGGGTCAAATAATTATTTGAAATGCTTTAACCCTGTGAAAGTCCTGCAGATTAATGGGAATTTTGAAAAACGAATTTTAATAAATATTTTCACCAATATTTTTGAACAAAATTCTCCTTTCATACGATTGTACATTTTTGGTTAGTGACGTGTTTCATCAAATTCTTCAGGGATCTGCAGGAGTGTTTTCAAATTTCACCAGCATCTAGAGTTATTATTTCAAACGTTTATTTCACCCAGGTCTGGTGTGGGTAAAATGTAATTATGTGAAACTATACAATTTACTGGCCATTGTTACATTTAATACAATACAAAGGATCTCATTACCCTTTGTCATGGCTGGTTACTCAAATTATGATTTAAGTTATTTTTTATTCCTTTTTATACAAGACATGCAGAAAGTACAGTAACTTATATTTCCCTAATATTAGTTATTCGGTTTAACCAGAAATATGTTCATCCAGTTCATCTAAAAAAAAAAGTGTTCCATTTAAATGTGATCAAGGTGAAATGTTTCAGTGAAACAAAAGCTTCTCCTTCCATCTTGTTTTACTCAAATATGAACTTGCGTGTGGTCTACAGAATGGGTTTAATTTGAAGCCAGATAAGTTTGTGAAAATGTTGAGCTGCTCTTCTTCAGCGAGACCGACAGAGACCACTTCAGAACGAGAGGTGCACGTGTGATGCCGGATAATTACTAGTAATTTTACAACTTAAATAATCTTTCTCGAAACACAACCACAACCACAACCACAACCACAACCACAACGTCAAACTCTCAGTACATGAGGCCTGCAGCGTGGCTTGCTGCCCTCCGACCTCTCTTCCACTCTCTCCCCTCAGTGTGGCACAATCAGTCCTTTTATTGAGTCCCAAATGGAAGTCAGCTGCCAGCAGTCCCCATCGTCTCATTTGCCTCAGCTGGTGGCCAGGTGTGGGACTGGAGGCTGCTGGGAACTGTAGTCTCTATGGCTCTAGTGGCTCACAAGATTTAAAGGGGCAGGCACCCATTTCCCTGGGCTGCCCCTTGGGATGCCACCATACATACAGTACGCATTTGAACCCAGACTGCATGTGCAGTAATTAATTATCTTCACATTGTTTCTCCAGAATCTTGTAGTACAACCAGCTACCTGCTTTATTTTTAAACCATTTGGAGCAGCAGGAAGTATTTATTTCATTAATTAGGGATTGTCATCTGGCCTCTAACTGCAGAGCAAAAGGGGTCTAAATCTTCGGAGATATGGCATGAAATGTGGCGCTACGCCTGTGGAAGCAGTCTGTCGTGTTGTGGACTCTTCCAGCTCCCATCAGCTGCTCTGCTAATGGATAGTTAAACACAATGATGTCACCAAGCTAAGAGCATTATTTTACACTCCCCATTTAGAACGACCGAGAAACGCATTTTAATTCATTTAAAATAGCCAAATTGCTGTCTGTTCATCAGACATTATGCCACTCAAAGGCACATAAAAGTAATGCCTGGGTACAGTGAAGGTGAAAGTCCTAACAGAGACACACCCTGCTCCCTTCCAGCGCAGAAGAACACAGACACGTTTCATCCCACAGTGAACGCTAGTCTTCGAGAAACAACTGTGATACGCATTCAGTCCTTGCTGCCAGCCACATGCCAATCGCATTTGCCGCTAAAGTGGTAAGTTTCAAAGACAAGTTGGTCTACCTCAGGGGTGTCAAACTCATTCCATCGTGGGCCGAGTGTATGCAGGTTTTTGTTGCAACCAGTGCACAACACCAGGTGATTTCAATTAGTTCCCCTCCTTGGTTGAAGAAGGAAGCTAATTAGTGAAATCACCTGGTGTAGTGCACTGGTTGCAACAAAAACCTGCATACACTCGGCCCACGATGGAATGAGTTTGACACCCCTGGTCTACCTAATCGTAGCCCTAACCATAACTCTAATTCTAACTCTAACCCTAACCCTGACCATATCCCTAACCCCAGCCCTACCTCTAACACTATCCCTAACCATAACTCCTAACCGTAACCCTAACCCTAAGTGTAAGACAGCTGGAACGAGGTTTGTACACTTTCTGTCGTTACTATGGGGACTCAGTCAAACCTAGCGAGAGTTGGACAAAATAGGGAAAAATAGGGTTACTATCTAACCATGACCAACGATACAGAGCATTAGCCAATCAAAGGGCCAGAACCCCACCACTTCCTGTAATCAGAAGCAAAACATTTTGGGGGGATAAATACATGCCGTGGGTTATTATCTTTAGGATCGGGTCAGCTCATCGTGCCAAAGGTTAAAACAAAAAATGGTGAGGCAGCCTTTAGTTTCTACGCTACCCATAACTGGAACCAACTACCTTATGACCTTAGACATGCTCCTACAATTATGTCTTTTAAATCCGGACTGAAAACTTTGCTCTTTTCACGGGCCTTCGACTGTAATGCCGATTAAACTGTACTGCATTTTACTATATTCTTATTAAGCCCAGTCCAAATCTTAAATCTACTGCACTTTTATCACTTTTATCACTCTACTGCACTTTTATCAGTTTTACTTGTCAGCGAAATCTTATTTCGTTTTTAATTTTAATTTTAATTTTAATTTTATTGTGTTTTTAAACTGATTTCCTATATTTTAAACTGATTCTAATCATTTTTTTTTTTGTCTCCATAAATTAACTCACTGTTGTTAAAGCACTTTGAATTGCATTAATTTGTACGAAACTGTGCTATATAAATAAACTTGATTGATTGATTATGGGATGGGCTGAACACCTGATTGCACCCTTAACCCATGTGTATGACATTTATGAAGATATGAGGCAGATCCGAAATGTCACGGTGCGTTGCACAAAGTTTGTTTGAAAACCACATATGTCTTTAAAGACTGACTTTGTGTGAAGTTGTGGAATTGACAAAATGACAAAAAAACGAAGTACATCTCTTTCTATTTGTGTTTGACTTCTTCCTTCCTTCTGGGCCACCATACCTTCCCGATTTTTTGTGCCAGTCCATATGGGGGATTCGGGGCAATCCACCACTGATTTAAAAACGCTATTTTCAATGACCTCGTCACCCTGGAGACATGCCAGATCACATTACCGTACGGAGGAGTCCTGGTCTGGGGAGTTTTATTAAACTAGACTTTCACAAAGCCAGCGCTCCCTCACACTACAACAGGGATTATTATTATGATGAAAACACACGCTAATGACACCCAACGTCCAACAGACTTCCTGCATTATTGATAGACTTTTTGCTTTCATGGAAATATCCACATTTATTACTGTACGTGACAAACGCTGTCATCTCGATTGGTTCTGAGGTGTGGTTATAATGTTCAGGTTCTGAGGTGTGGCTATAATGATCAGATTGGTTCTGAGGTGTGGTTATAATGATCAGATTGGTTCTGAGCTGTGGTTATAATGATCAGATTGGTTCTGAGCTGTGGTTATAATGATCAGATTGGTTCTGAGCTGTGGCTATAATGATCAGATTGGTTCTGAACTGTGGTTATAATGTTCAGGTTCTGAGCTGTGGTTATAATGATCAGATTGGTTCTGAACTGTGGTTATAATGTTCAGGTTCTGAGGTGTGGTTAAAATGTGTTTTGACTCACCAGAAGGTGAGTGCTGAATGCAGAGGATTTTTAAAAAGATTTTGTTTCAGATTTTTCCCCCATTTTCTCCCAATTTAGTAGCCAATTATACCCTCTTTTCATGTCAACTATCCCCCCTCGTATTGTGAGCTCATTGCTGTAGCCCTGAGACCGGCAGTGACAAAGGCGATGTACCGCCTCCTCCGAGCCGGAAATCACCAAGCCGTCAACTGTAACTCTGCTACACATAGAGCCACTCTTATATGCAGTGAGCTCATATCGGCTTCCCTACACCCTCCCTGGGGTGGACAGCCAAGTGATGCCCCCTAGTGGCACTCCTGGCCAGAGCCGAACTGGCATCCTGGTCGGATGCTCTTACCGCTCACCACCCGGGAGGCCCACAGCGGCCTGTTTCTGGCGTGCGTTGGAGTACCACTGAAGAAGAGCTGGTGATCAGGGGCAAGGTGCGGATTGTGTTCTCCGTCTCCCTCTGTGTTTCTGCGCTTTCTTCCCTCCCGTTTACATCACCTCCAGCTAAAGAAGGTTATGTTTGTGTTTATTTATTTTTATGTGGTATAATGAAGAGCATTATTAAGCTAAATACATTTTTTTAAGTCTGGTTGAACTTGAGTTCAAAGTGATTTACATAAAATACAGCGTGATCGTTTATGCATTTAAAAAATGTTTTTAATGTATTTAGAATGAAAAGCTGCCATGCAGTGGGGGGACTGACTGGTGATTTTTCTCCACAAAGTCTGGGGTCACAGTTATCTCTCTCTCTCTCTCTCTCTCTCTCTCTCTCTCTCTCTCTCTCTCTCTCTCTCTCTCATCTCTCTCTCACCCTCACTTACTCTCTCTCTCTTTCTCTCTCTTCTCCCCCCCTTTCTCTCTCTCTCATTCTTGCTCTCCCTCCCTTTCTATCTATCTCTCTCTCTCTCGCTCCCCCCCTCTTTCTCTCTGTCTCTCTCGCCCTCTCTCTCTCTCTCTCTCTCTCTCTCTCTCTCTCTCTCTCTCTCTCTCTCTCTTTCTCTCTCTCTCTCTCTCTCTCTCGTTCTTGCTCTCCCTCCCTTTCTATCTATCTCTCTCTCTCTCTCTCTCTCCCCCTCTCTCTCTCTCGCTCTCTCTCTCTGTCTCTCTCTCTCTCTATATATATATATATACTGTATATCAAATCTATAAGAAATGCAAACGAGCATGTTGAAGGGCCCTAAGGCAGCCACCTACACCTGATGTATGTAACAGAGAATGGAAATTCGCCCCAAACGCACGCCCACACACACTTACACACAAAGTGCATAAAGCACCTTCTAATTAGTAAGTAAGTAAGTACAAATTATAATTATATGCTTACTGTCCTTCTGAAGATTATTATCATCATCATCACTGTTATTATTATTAATTATCTTTAATTGAAGGATAATAAATGTTAATTTAATGCTTCAATGGTATCTTGTTGAAGTTCAATGTCCATCTATCTGTGTGTATTTTGTGAACCTTCTTCACTCTACGATATATATCATGCAAAATAAGATGGCCCTCTCCTGTTTTACATTACCTGGAGCCCAACGAATCAAAAGTGACGTTCAGTATGGCATTTACCTGACCGTGAAATCAACCTATAGTTCTGTAGAAACTCACTTTTTAATGTAAATAAAATAACTAAACAAATCAACTCCATCCAGCATCCACTCTGTCATTTCTCAGAACATGCCTTTTTTTCTTTTCTCTTTTCTTTCTTTCCCTGATTTTTCTCTCTGACATGACGTGACGGATTTCGCTCAGATCTGGCGCGCAGTCCGCAGGTGCGCTTAAGTAGAGAATCAAACAGACGCTGCAGCAGACTGATCTGTGATCAGTGCGTTTTTCAGAGGAGAGAATTCCCCGTCTCTCGTTCTGTCATCCTTCACAAGCGTTATGGCGCTGTGCAATTCCACATAGGCGTACGCCATCACTGGCAATCAAAGAGTCTACAGCATTCTCCTAATCTCTTACGCACTTTGAGGTACCGCCCCCAAAGAAAAGGTATTCTATTACCATGAATTACCATGGCTGTTTCTATTGCAGAGTCTAAAGGCCTTTACATGCTTCTACGTAACTGCGACTTCTTTGCGATTCGCGCAATGCAACAATGTTGCAAGCACTCTGCAATATATATGTCTGCAAAGGCTATGCGCAGCCTATGCAACATGGTGTCCTTACACTTCTGTAGTAGGTGTCAATGTGTTGAACAAGGTCGGTAAAGTTTTCATGAAAGCAGGGAAACTCCTGTACCTCCAAACTTCTTCAGCCAATCTTTCCTGAAGCTGGTTTATTTTATACCATGTCGAACAAATGATGCTAGCTATCTATATCGTTCGCTACTAGCTCGATAAACTGTGACCTATGAACTATGACTATGATTGCTCCGCTCCGCCTCCATTCGCTAACCAAATCAATGATGGGCAACTTCTACGTGAACGGTTGCGCTGCGGTCGTGAGTTTATGCTAGGTACGCGACACCCTCTGAAACCCCCTTTGCGTAGGTCGCAAAGGTTGCGTTGATGTTGCAGAGCCCTGGTTGTGTTGCTGTCATGTTGTTGTCCTTTGAGCATGTAGAGGCCTTTACAGGTGGCAGAGTGTAAGTCTTTCACTTTGCTATAAAGCACCTTGGTGCCATGATCCAATAACGATGTAAGCACAACACTATTTAAAACACGTACTTGTGTGTTTGATGGTCACATTCACGTGGTATCAGGGCAGGTGAGTTTATATTCAATTACCATTGAGACAGAGGAGGTGACGCACGGTAATAGTTTCTCAGTAAAACTTTAAATAACGAACAAAGAGCTTTACACATATAATTTTATCATCGGAGGGAGAGCTAACGTAGATTAAGGTAATCAGGTTCTTTCTAAAGAGGATTAAATATGGTAAAAACCCAAAGAAGGGCAGTCTACCTGCCACAACAGATGATCTCTTAAGCCTAATGGCTCCAGTAAATCTCCAGTAAAAGTATAAAGGTCAGGACCTGCCGTTCTGCTGTGTGTTCTTCTCACACACTAATCCCTGGAGATCAAGGTGTTCTCACCAAACAGTATACCAGAAAAAAATGACTTGAATTTATCATTTATAACCCATTCAACAAGTCTATTCAAAGGCATTCTGTAGCCACCCATTTGTGGTTCTGTGTGTCTCAGTAGGTAGAGCACTGCGCTGACAATGCTTAAGTTGTGGGTTAAATTACCCACACAATTACACAAAACACATCTCAGCCTTACATATTATTACATTAAATATGAACTCCAGTTTCATTCAAATGAATCCTGAAACCTTGAAAGAGAGACAATGAGAATATGGAGAGAGAGAGAGAGAGAGAGAGAGAGAGAGAGAGAGAGAGAGAGAGAGAGAGAGAGAGAGAGAGAAAAATAGCTTATGTACCTGTTGCATATCTGGTGAAAAGTGTTATCTTCTGTATCATGATTGCCTATTAAAAAGTTATTTTTCAAACATATAGTAATAATTATTTAGATAATTATGAAGATTGTCATTGAAGTTTTGTTATTTCTGTTACGTGGAGCAGAACGAAGTAAGAGCAATTACCCATCGAGCCACAACTTAAACGCTAACGACAGCAAGCTAATACTGCTAACACTGCTAATACTGCTAACACTGTTTTTACACTAAATTGGCTAAACTTTGAACCAGCTTTTTTCTCCCCTCTCTCTCTCTCTCTCTCTCTCTCTCTCTCTCTCTCTTCCTCTCTCTCTCTCTCTCTCTCTCTCTCTCTCTCTCTCTCTCTCTCTCTCTCTCTCTCTGTCTCTCTCTCTCTGTCTCTCTCTCTCTCTCTCTCCTCCTCTCTCTCTCTCTCTCTCCCTCTCCTCCTCTCATCAAATACAGAGGTTTCAACTACAAATTGGCTTCCTCTCCTTCTTACTTTTTCAAACAAGAAAAAACTTTGGCGGAGCCCATTACCTTTCCAATAATCTTTTTTTCTCTCCCTCTTTCTCCTCTCTCCCCTTCTTCCCTTAGACTGACTCCTCTTTCAGAACGCTCCTCTCAGCTCCAATCTGTGTGAGATTAAATGAGTCGCCCCTTCCTTTCATCAGAAGAAACCCTGAGCACTACACCAGCTCGGTTCTGGGGATGATTAAGAGAAATACAAATTCATCGCGTTTGATTAATCCTCCTCATTAAAGTTTGAAGCTAAAAATCCCCCACAGGGGCGATCCACCATTTAACTGTGCAGTGTGCACAGTGCGAAGTATCGCTGTCATTTACATTACAGACACGCGGAAGAGATGAGGGCGACTATCATACGAACCCATTTCCAGCATGTTATCTTCACAGAAATAAATTAAGGCATCGAGTGATATTAAATTAAATTCGGTGTGAGAAATTAGCTTTTTCTGTGAGCGGTGTTAAAACGTTATAGTCATTAACGTCAATAGAGATGACAGCGAAATATAAAGTGAACGTAGCATTAAAATTGACATACGTTTAGAGTGATGATGTTCCTTCCTGTGAAGTTGGAAGCACCTGGGGAAAAAAAGTGTTAGAGCTTTCCGTGCCGGATGCTACGTTTTTTATTTTTTAATTGAACCCAGGATGCCATAACGGAGGCGGAGGCAGTTTCGATGTCTAATCATCGGCGATGGGGTCCTCGTTATGCAGTTCTCTCTACGCGAAGCAGTCGCACTGCAATTATAATGAATGTTCTCGGACCACTGAACTTCCAATCTCAACACCACCCCCACCTCATCGCCAAGACGTGTGTAAAAAAGGTCCGTTCGCTAAAACTGATCTGAGACGATAAGAAAAGCGCTCATTCGTCCTGCTCCTGTACGCTGCGGGGTTGTGGTTTATCGCTGACGGTCTTCAAACAAGATTACTGGACTTTTCCCAATCAGATCATTGAGCCGACTTCAGACAGCGTCTCCCCTGTCTCGTAGCAACCGGTCGAGGAAAAATTGCTTGTTTGTCATTTTTTTAACCAATTTAAATTCACTGAGAATTAAACGATTGTTTGAATTCATTGCCCAGATCAGCAACGCCTATTAATAATCTAATTTCTATCATTACTATTATATTATTCACCTTTTTTACCTTCCATCGGGAAAGACAGATGTTTATGAAACGGATAGTTTTGGTCCTGGATGCTGATTGGTCAACCGGTCTTCATCGATGCGATGCTATAAAAAGGGTCTGACTGAGCATTGTGATTGGCCGAGAGGCGTTAGAAGCCATATTTAGACACAAACAGCATTAGACCCATGCTCACTGTAAACAGACAAACGTTGTGACACAAACATCGAACTGTGTAAGATTTGCTCTTTAGAGTACGAGGAAAAAATAATAATGATCATAAATTGTCTAATTGTGAGGAAAGTTCTCTCACTAGTCGCGAGGCAGAAGAGAGAGGGAAGGAGGGCTTAGAATAAAATACGATTTGAGCAAACACACTCAAACTGCTTCAAAAAGAGAAATGGGGAAAACCCCAGCAGAGATGTGGGACCTGCGCTCATGCATTTTAAACAAGCTTGGCAAAGGGACGCAGCGCTCTCCCTAACAGAGCGGTCTGGAGCAGAACCCAGTCCCCCGCCCCACCGCGCTCTCCCTAACAGAGCGGTCTGGAGCAGAACCCAGTCCCCCGCCCCACCGCGCTCTCCCTAACAGAGCAGTCTGGAGCAGAACCCAGTCCCCCGCCCCACCGCACTCCGCTGTGCACGCCACTCTGGGAGCGCCGGAACATTCTGAACACCTGTTCATTCTGAGCTGGACACTAACCCTGTGATCCGGTTTAATGTGAGATCCCCGCTCTGAAGCATGCCACAGATACTTATCATGTGGATATATCTGTGTGATATGCATATGTACGGTATAGTTAGTTAGTTTTATATATATATACACAATGTGACACACATACCCTTGATACATGACATCACATAGAAATGGGCAAAAAGCCAGTTTATTTCCATTGAGGTCCTCTGTACATGTGTGTATATGTATATATATATACACACACACACACACACGCACCCACGCACACACACTCACACTCTCACACACACTCACACTCACACTCGCAAACACACACACACACACTCACACTCACACGCACGCACGCACACTCACACACACACACACACACACTCACACACACACACACACACACACTCACACACACTCACACACACACACACACACACACACACACACACTCACACACACATACACACATACACTCACACACACGGAAACACTCACACACACACCCACACACACACTCACACACACGGAAACACTCACACACACACACACATACACACACACGCACACACACACTCACACATGTTCATTGCTGCAAACCTTCACCACTCATACTACAGTGGATTCTGTCACGAGAGAAAGCACTCATGTGGATATATATATATATATATATATATATATATATATATATATATATATATATATATATATATATATATATATATATATACAGTATATAGCGCGCATTAAGCAGTGGATTAGGTGACTGGACCCTGACTTCACAAAGGAAAAAAGCACAAAAGGGAAAGTGTGGTGTGGTTTCCTCACGCGCGATGCAAGGGACAAAGTGGCCTTGGAAAATTGTCCAGCCGAGCGAAATACAGGCAACTGCAGGTACATTCCATTCATCAAACCATTCAGTGAGCACTCGTGCCCTGTGGATGGAGGTCATCCTGGAAGAGACCACTCCCATCAGGATAGAAATGCTTCACCATAGGATGAAGGTGATCACATAGAATGGCTTTGTATTTATTGGTGTTTACCTTGCCATCTAAGGGGTTGAGTGGACCTAAAACCATGCCAGGAAAATGCACCCCACACCATAACAGAGCCACCAGAACCCTTCATTTACTCAAGTGTTTCCTTTATTTTGGTAGTACTCTGTATACAGTGGCTTCGGAAAGTATCCAAGCCCCTTCACTTTTTCACACTTTTTTGGTGTTATAGACTTAATTTAAAATGGATTAAATAGATTTATTTTGCCATCAATCTACACACAATATCCCATAATGACAAAGTGAAAACACGTTTTTAGAAATGTAGCAAATTTGATTGACTGTAGTCCACCTGTGGCAAATTAAATTGATTTGACATGATTTAGAAAGGCACACACCTGTCTATATAAGGTCCCGTGGTTCACAGTGCATGTTAGAGCAAAAACCAAGCTATGAAGTCCATAGAATTGTGTCGAAGCATAGATCAGACGCTATGCAGAGAGCTGATAGCGTGTGAGTAAGTACTCTAATGACCGCCATGTCCACTTAAATCCACACCAGTCACTCCACGGGCCTCCCCTTTAAACAGCTCTCAGTAAAGCAAAGCATCAAGATTCAAGATTCAAGATTCAAGATTCAAGATTAACTTTATTGTTCCACAAGTGGAAAATTTGGCTTGGGCTTTCACCCATGCTGCAGCCATAAAAAGACAGACATTCCACATACAGAAAACATGCAAAAATGACCTGCTGGTCATCCTCATACAAAAAAACATACAAAGATCTGCACAAATCCCTTAACCCCCTGAGGTCCGTGCTAAGCTTTTAATGTTTTTAGATTTTGGCATGGTCTGATATTTATCTCAATTTCATCAATTTAACACACACTTACTCCAAAGTGTTTGATATTTTTATTTGAAGGACAATCACAGCTACATTTGTATGCCATCAATAGTTTGGTCAGTATCATATGCAGCTTGTAAATAGATCTACAAACACACAAGTTAAAAATAGTAAATTTTTCTGCTGTCACAAAAGATGTGAAAGCACACACTAAACTATAGTGACGAATTGTTTTGCCAATGTGCGTTTGTTCACCAAGGTCTTGGTTATGTAAGGGTGTGAAAATAGTTTAGCACATCTGAGATCTAAATAGCTAAAAACCTGTTTTTATCAGAACTGGTCACATTTATTTCAGGCTGTGGGAGGGCTAAATGCTAAATACCTGAATATTCATTTTGGCTCTTTGTTACGTTGCAACACGCGGAATGTTTGGCGTCACAACACGCGATATTCATAGGCTATATTTTCACGAGTATTTGAAAACAAGCGAAATAAAAAATTAATATCAGCATAGACTGTTGCTGGCAGATTGCAAGCGTAAACACAGACAAGATGTAAAAATAAAAAAAAAACAAGCGAAATAAAATCAATAGCATAGACTGTTGCTGGCAGATTGCAAGCGTAAACACAGACATACGATATATTTTATAACATTTTACGCTGTTTGAAAAGTATTTTGTGTGCCTATTGCAATTTGTTACATTGCGACATGCGGAATATGTAGTCACAAGGCGCGGAATTCATATATTTTCACAGTATTTGAAAATATACTCGTGAATATACTGTTTCTGGCAGATTGCAAGCGTAAACACAGACATACGATATATTTTATAACATTTTAGGCTGTTTGAAAAGTATTTTCTGTGTGCCTATTGCAATTTGTTACATTGCGACATGCGGAATATGTAGTCACAAGACGCGAATTTATATATATTTTCACGAGTATTTGAAAACAAGCGAAATAAAATAAATATCAGCATAGACTGTCCTCTTCAGTTTGTGTTGTTTATGCCGGCGTTTTCACACATGGCCCCACGCACCTCCCGAAATTAGCACCTCGTTAACATGTCAATAGAAGGGGGACGTTACTAAAGGTAAAAAAGAGTAAAAAGCAAGGTTTACTTTTGGTCTAATTAAGCTAATTTTAAAAATCCCATTTGATTTGCCAGTGCTCAAATCGGAAAGTCGCGATTCTAAGGTTTCTGTCAATGTTTTTGCAGCGTGTGTATGATAAAATATCGCGAAGTTAGAAATAGTAATATACTTGTATTGCTGCTTGGATCGGCGCCGATCCAGCCGACCTCAGGGGGTTAATAAAACAACACAAAAATCCATCACGTCACTCTATTTAGGCCCATGCGTGGTGGGTGGGTGACTCACTAGGTGGCGATGCAGGGGGGAGCCAGTGACACCTGGTGGCCGGAGGGGGTAAGATGCACAAAAGTCGCCTCGATCGTGTGCACTTTGTCAGAGGCACTCCTTGAGGAAAATGAGGTCAGGGACATGTCCACTCCATCAGCAGCCGTCTGCAGCACTTCCTCTTCCATCTACAGTCCGGGACATCGAGCGAGTGTTTACCAACACCCAGCCACCCATCACTTATCACACACTACGGAGCTTTGAGCACAAGAGCAACGCAAAGCACATTAGCATTCTGCTACGGCGGTGAGCTTTACGAACACCTGACCTGTGTGACCACGTGACCTGTGTGATCACCTGACCTGTGTAGTCACCTGACCTGTGTGAACATGTGATCACCTGACCTGTGCAGTCACCTGACCTGTGTGACCACGTGACCTGTGTGATCACCTGACCTGTGTGAATATGACGCATTTAGGTGGTGCTGTTTTGCAACAACATTCCTGGGTGGTGTAGCGGTAAGAATGTTTGATGCTGCCCACTGTGACCGGGGTTCAAGTGGCACTAGGGGGCGGCAATTGGCTGTCCGCCCCAGAGACAGGGGAGGGAAGCCGATACGAGCTCGCTGCGTATAGGACTAGCTCTGTGTGTATACTGGAGTTACGGTGACGGCTTTGCGGGTCCCGGCTCGGAAGAGGCGATGCTCCGCCGCATGTCACTTCTGGTTTCAGGCCTAAGGCAGAAAGCTCTCATTTACATTTACATTTTTTGCATTTTAGGCATTTAGCAGACGCTCTTATCCAGAGCGACTTTACAGTTTACATTTGTTTACATACAATCAATTTATACAGCTGAATATTTTACTGGTTACAGTTTTTTTCAACTGCTAACATGCATTGGTCAAAACTGAAGTCACATTGTCAAAACTCTTCACACAGTCAGCGAACCAGAAGTCTATGTGGACCAAACAATTAATCATTTTTCATTGCTTTCACACAAAATGCATTCAATGACCACATTTTCCAAAATCCATGAACTCTTTTCTCATTCATACTCCACCACCCGCAAAACACTATATATTTGCAGCACATTTTTCAAATGCTAACACACTGTTTACAAAACTGTTAAAAACGCATTCAAAACAGAATTACGTCACAATGTGTGCAGCACCGTCCAATGATGGTTTGCTGTTACACAAACCACTCATTGGCCCCTACAATACAGAGAGGCTCATTTATTTTCTGGATGACCTGCATAATCGACTTGTGCCAGTGGAGGAGAGAGGGGCAGGAAACTCCCCTACCTTCATTGTTGTGTGGGATAATGTGGCATTCCACCACTCTGCTGCAGTCACAGACTGGTTTGCTGCACATCCCAGGATGTTAGTACTATTCCTGCCTCCATACTCCCCCTTCCTAAGCCCCATAGAATCGTTTTTCTCTGCGTGGAGGTGGAAGGTGTATGACCACCGTCCACATGACCAGATGTCCTTACTGGATGCCATGAATGCGGGGTGTGGAGACATTTATCCTAAAGACTGCCAGGGTTGCATTAGACATTCCAAAAGATACTTTCCAAGATGCATCGCCAGAGAAGACATAAGATGTGATGTTGATGAGAACTTGTGGCCAAATGCAGGAGAGAGGGAGAACTAGAACCCTCACAGTACTGTACAGTATGAGTGATTATACTATACATGTTGTTTTTTGGTGATTATTATTGCAGCCCTGGAATTTCAGGAAATTGCTATTTTTTGTTTCAACTTTTTATTTTTCACAAGTAAATTACTATATGCAGAGATATAGAAAAAAATAAACGATATTGAAGCAAATTTCTGCATTTCTGATTCATTGTTGTTACATATACTTTACTACAGTCAATAAAGTGAAAAGGTGTTATTCTTATTCTATAATGAAATACTGATTTATGTGAAAAATCATTCAAACTTCAAAGATAAAAGTTCATAATTTATGTAATGCTCCCTGTCGTTAGTGTTTTTAGGTCAGTGTGTTATGAGTGACAATGTATGCTTTCTGGAGTGAGAATTGTTGCCTTATTTTGAGACATGTATGAAGTGTTTTGGTGGTTTGAGTGAGTTTTGGAAGTGAGATGAACTGTTTGGCCAAGATGCATGTTGGCAATGCAGACTGTATGAAGAGTTTTGAAAAAGTGTCTTCAGTATTGACCGATGCTTGTTAGCAATTGAAAAAAACTGTAAGTACCTTTAGCTCAAGGGTACAACGGCAATGTCCCATCTGGGAATCCAAGAAAATAGAAAGAAAAAGAAAAAAAAAGAAAACCTTTAACCATTTTGAACGAATTTGCAATATACAAACAAACAACCAAACAAGCAAACAAACAGAGCCCGGATTCTGGGAAAAACCAAATCACGTTCCCGATGACTTCCGCCAGCAGGTGCAAATATAACGTTGGCTTTGATTTATGCATTTTTTTACAGCCGAGAAGCAAAACAACAGAAATAATTGAAAATAAATAAAAAACCCATCTGGTCACACCTGTGTGTTGTGAATGTTAACGCAACGTTGTGCTATCATTTTGTAATTACCACCTTGGGTGAATCACTGAGGCTGTTCGGATGTTTTCTTTGAGGGCGCAGTTATTCTGTTTGCTCAGGGCAACAAACCGTGATGGGTTTGTTGGGCGCAAGAGGGGTCGAAACCATTTTACGAGCCTCGATATACAGTACCAGTCAAAAGTTTGAGTACACCTTCCATCTGGATTATGGCTAATCAGGCACTCCTTCATTCTTCAGCAAGATAATGACCCGAAACACACCTTGAAGTTGTGCAAGAACTATCTGCTGAAGGAGGAACGTGAAGGACAACTCCTTGACCTCAAACTAATGACCTGGCCTGCCCAGTGTACAGACCTCAATCCCATAGAACTTGTATGGGATGAACTGGACAGAAGAGTCAAAGCAAAGCAACCCACAAGTGTCTCTGGGAATTGCTGCAGGAGAGCTGGGACATGTCAGGTGATTTCCTGCCGAAAGTTATTAACCGAATGGCTCGTGTTTGTGAGGCTGTTATCAAGGCAAAGGGTGGCTATTTTGAGGAATCCAAGATCAAATTTTCAAGTCAATTTTCTTGAACATTGCTTCATGTTTATTGTTGCATGTGTTTTTTGTCATTTTCAAGTATTTACAGAAATGTATACGGTGTAAAACATTGTCAATTATGAGATAAACCTAGTTTCCAGCAGGTGTACTCAAACTTATGACTGGTACTGTACATTTATAAACATGTTTGATGAACAGGAAGGGTTTAAATGAAGTGGTGCTTTTATCTCATCTGGTCAAAGCAGGGGAATGAGGCAACATGTTTACAACGTGGAACTGAAGCCCCAGATAAAAAAATATACAAATATATATTCAACAAGAGACTTCCTATATTTGTATATACTAATAATATAATACAATACTTAATACTTGTATTTTTGTCGTTGTGAGAAGGGACACACACTAAAACATAAAAGAAAAAAAGAAAAAAATGTAAAATGCAGATGTCTCCATCTTATAACCCCTATAAACCAGTGACCCCCCTCCCGTTTGCCCCCCTCAGAAGGAGAAGAGAAAGAGAGGATGTGCTTCCAGTCACAGAGTGAGAGACAGTAGCACATTACCGAGGAAGATTCCCTTGGTGGCATTGAACCAGAAAAAAAAAATTGCTGCCATTTCGTGACCCGCTGTTCACACTTTTAAATGTGAAGCGTCTGGGTCGTCCTGTTCCCACCATCTCAGCCCCCACCTCGCTCCCCACCAACCCCCCACCCCGCCCTGCCCCGCCCCAGGAGCCATGGGGGGCCTCTGCTCTCCGTGTGGGGCAGAATCCAGGGGAGGGTTTGAGGGAGAAAAAGACAAAGCGCTCTGAAAGAGCAGGAGGGGATCTGGGTCTCTGGCCCCCAGCGGGAGCATTTTAAATGCCTCCCCCTCGTTGCCGGGGGGAAGTGACTGACTTCACAACAAGTCTCCAAGGAGGCATCTGGCCCTGTGCAATCTCCCGGGGTTACGGGAGACACCGCGCCTGGCCTCTGAACACTAATTACCCGCGCCCCGCGTTACCACGGGAACTTCTGCCGCTCCGCACATTGCCTGGCGGGAAACAAGCTTCCTGCTGCATTCGACCAATGAGGAGGAGCAGGAGGAGGGAACAGAAGTGAGGTCGCTCTCTCCCTGTCTCTCGCTTGTGTTATTCAGGACAGAATTTGATCTTCCTGACGAGGTGAGCGCACTTCACGGTGGGGCCCACACTGGAAGCCGCTGAAGGCAAAACCTTTTCTTTAGAGACGAGCGCAGAAGTGCAGAATAAATGCAGGAGATTTCAGCCCAAATTCATGATAATTTTATGTGTGCCCGAAGGCAGGGTTCGAGGCAGTGGACAAATATAATATTAATTAACCCACCAGAGACGGGCCTGAAGTAGAACTCTAACTGTCTGTTGACTGATGCAATGCAAAGAGAGAGGGAGGGAGAGAGAGAGAACAAGAGAGTGAGAGAAAGATTGAGAGAGAGAAGACCAACGCCAAAAATTTAAAATCAAAGCCAATTCACACCTAATGGAACAGCATGAACCAAATTTACCTGCTGTAATGGTGACCTGTTAAAGCTATATACCCACCCCCCTAAACCCAACACCCCCATAATGGTCCCCAGGCCCCCAACCACAGACAGACAGAGAGACAGACACATGACCTGTCCCTAACCGAACAGTAGATTAGAAGCTCTCCCTGCACAATGCCATCAGTGTGACGGGTCTTGGTCTTGGTGAGTTTGATGCATAGCAACCAATGGGGGCGGGCCAAACCTTAAAGTGACGCACTGCCCAGCCAATCACATGGGTCTCTCACCACGTACATCACCCTGTCACCTCCCCCATCGATATTGGCTACATGAGCACTAACGTTGCTAATGCTCTCATCGGCATGTGATGTTTTTAGGGGGGGGTTAGCTCCATGCCTCCGCACTGGGATTAGGCCACATGTTGGCTTTTCACACACTGGCTAGTGTTGTGAAGTGGTAGCACTCAGCACTCAGCTTTCTGTCTGAAATAACTACTCCCCCCCTTTCCTTTCAACAGGGTCAAATTCACTACGACTCTCTCTGAAATGCGACTGCATTTTAGATACATTCCGTAATTTAAGAGAACGATTAATCGGTTTAATGATAATTATGATGATTAATGATAAGGGAGTTGGTTCTGCCTGCAGCGAGTTTCGAACCGAGGATCTTGATGCGACAAGAGAGATGATTAACCCGCTGAGCTAAAGACTCAAGTCCCCAACTCTCTGGGATCTAATCATACTCTTGTCGACGTCACTCTTTGCAGCGGACGCTCACGCACTCAACTTTAACTCACACCTTCTGAGCTCCGCTACAAAAGGTTGAAACAGTGATAAAAACTACCTGGGATAAACACACTGATAAAGTACAGTTTATTTTTTTTGTTTCGCCTGTTTGACTTTTGGTTTTATTCAACGTGCTGAGATTGACAGGCCTGAATAGAGCCACAGTGTGTTGCGACACACGCTAATAATGCTGCTAACAGTCATGCAGGAGACGCATTAACTCATGCACGAGTTGCAGGCGCTAATAGTATCTCTCGCGCTCGCTCTGACACCTCACCCAAACCAGGTGTCACACGCCGTCTAGCGCGAGCGAGATTGAATCACACCATGCCATGTTCCTATGCCAACTGTGTTACTGTGCTTTTAAAACGTTTTTAAAAGGCCCAGGGAAAGTTTCATGCATTTCTGCCTATTTTCTTTTAAAATATATTTCCACCAGTGTCCAGCAGTGTGATGCAGTCTTTTTTTTTTTATAGTTTTTTTTTATTTGTTTCAAATTTTTTCCAGTTTTTCTGTGGACCAAATATAACCTCTATTTATTTTGACTTGCCCTCCCCCACAAACTCAACGGCCATTTCTACGGGGAAGGCTATTCTCCGAGACTGGCGATGATCCACCTCCTCTGAGACGGAACTCGCCAACCTACTTTCTGGAGACACCTTTTGCGCTTCTCCACAAGCTCGTGCCGGCTCTCCCTCCCCCCTCCCCCTGGGCCGGACAGCCAATCACAGGGTCCGGGCCGATCTGGCACAGTTGCGTTTTGAACTGCAACCGCAATAGGCAGCTCACACTCACAAGGTACCAGTCAAAGCGAGTGTGTTAGACCGCTACACTATCCGAGGCCACTGCAGTCATTGGTTTTAGCCACTGGTCCAGAGACTCTGTCAAGTGTCATCGGAAAGCAGTGGTGGAGTTTTCTTCCCACGTGCAATTCATACTGCAATTTAACCTCCTAGTCACAGGTTGTGACGTACAGTATGTGATAAGGACCCAGACGCAGACCAGGATCAGGCAAAAAGGGACGTTTAATTCAGGCAGGGGTCAAAACCAGAAGTCAGAGTAGCGAAGGTACAAAATCACGAAGCAAAGAGAAGTCACAAAAAACAATCCAAAAGTCAAAACCGGGAAGCAGATAGGCAAACAAACAAAATCGACAGGCAGGCTCGGAGTGAAAACAGGGTGTCTCGGGAAATACTACAGACTCTGGCTTACAAGGAATTGGCTCAGGGAATGAAGATCAACGTTCTGACGGGGAAGGAACATAAACACGGAACTGATATACAAACAGAAAGGGGAAACACAATAGGAATCAGGTGTGACTGGGAGGAGAGAGAGGTAGAAACACAGGTGTAAACATTGGGAATCGTTAATCCAATAACGAGGGGAAACGCAAGACACGGACTGGGAATAATACAAACACATAGACAAATAAACGACCTGGAAGAACAGGCAGACACGTCCATATAAAGAAGGGGAGGAACGCATATAGAAAACTGCGTGCGAATGAAAAGAAAAGTGGAAAGCTAACAGGGATAGGATAACGAGCGAGAATGACAGCGATAGTAAGAAGCGTGAGATAATTAGGGATTAGTAGTGTTAGTAACTTAATCTAAATCCCTAATGTTAGTAGATTAGTTGGTTAGTACTATATACATCTAACTAATATATACAAAGTGTAATATAGAAAGTGTGGCAGCCCAAGGGGCTGCACAAGAAAATGGCTGCCTGGCCTCCAACACATGGCAGCCCAAAACACTACATTTCCCAGCAGGCCACAGTCACACCTGAACGGAGTGAAGGCAATGAAGCTGACGACCAGCTGAAAGCCATTTCGAGGCCTATTTAAAGGGCTGATCCTGAGACACACATTGAGAGGAGTAGGAACGTGTTTGTGAGGAGTTGGAGAGTGTGGAAAGGAGAGAACTGTGAAGTCGATTGACCAGCCAGTATTTGGAGAAAGAGTGATTGTTGGAGTGATTTTTTTTGTGAATGAAATTGGATTGTTTGAGGACCCCCTATTGGATTGATTATGGACTGGATTACGGAACTGAACTGGATTGTGGAATTGGATTTGGACATTGACGACGAGATAAGGATTTGTGGACTTTGTGTTTGTATTCCCCTGAAGACCCCATCCTGTGTTTTGTGTTTGTCAAGTATTTGTTTATTAAATTATCATTTTTGTTTCTGAATACTGCCTCCTCCGTGTTCTTGAACTTGCCTACGCCCTCTGCAAGGTCCGTGAGTGTCGCCCAACCCCCGGGGACACCACAAAAGTAAGAAGGAAGAAAACGAGATAATAAGCTAAGACGGAAAAAAACTAAACATAGAATTTCCCGAAGTGCAAATGATAAAGACAAGGAGTGGATCTCGAACAGGAACAATGACAGACAGGGAACAGAACGTGAATGAAACATGACTCGAAGAATGATAAATAAACAAAGTACAAAAACAAACCGAACAGACACTCAGAACGTAACACAGGCGGGAGGTAGTGATGGATAATGAGGCTTCATCAAATCAAAACATGGGCAGAGCTACCATATTCTATCAGTGATTTCAAACAATCAACTTATTCTGCTATCTTGAGCAAAATGTTCACAAACACATACTGCACATCACAACAACAATTACCTGCAGTGGTGGACACTAACAAAGTACATTTACTTTACTTTTACTTATTTCTGTACATTTTTCAAGTATCTGTGCTTCCATTTTTACTTTTATTTTTACTTTCACTCCCCTACATTTCAAAGGCAAATGGGGTTAAATGTAGGACTTTTTACTTTTACTGGAGTAATATCGTATCAGGGTATCTGTACTTTGACTCAAGTGAAGGGTTTGTGTTCTTCGTCCACCACTGTTGGGAAGCCATGGAGGCCCAGGTGCCAGGTCCTGTGGATCACAGCGGTGCTCTTGTGAATGCATCACAGACCTTCATTTGAAATAAAATGATTTATGTTTAGTAATCATGCTCAATAAGCGTCCCACGTCTTTCATCGTGCACATAAAGCACTACTCACAAATTTATGAATATATGATATAAATAGTATCATTTAAAAATGTTTATGTATTTATTGTTTTTGGTCCAACAACAGGAATCGGTTTACACTGAGAACGATTACTTTCCAAGTGATCTGCTCTCATAATATGAAAAAATTTGTTGAGTTTGAGCGCCGTGATAATTAGGCTCACTGCCTTCGTTTAAATTACATCATTTGTCAATGTTACGCTTCTGTGTTTAGTTAATATTCCCCATTATCTCACATAATGGAGGAAATGTTCTGTTTCTAAAGAGGCGGGAAGAGCCCGTTTATCTGGAGATCGCATCAGACGTGCCGCCTCTGTCGAGGTGTTTGCTGTGTTTTCCGGATACAACAATTTCCACAAAACCAATCCGGCACGATATTGTACATGCCAGACGCACAGGAAGGATGCAGCTGGCCTCACCTACAGCACCATGAGCCGAACTGTGAGGAGGCGTACCTGTGTTTGACACGGGGTTTAGATGCGAGTATTACTTATATATATTAGTATTTTTTAAGTAGAAGTTGTTCACCTCTGTGCTGAAGAGCATCTGCTTCACTGCTTGCTGCCAACGTCTCAGATGCCCAGCAGAGAGAAAGCTGCAGGTAATTAGACACTTTCACCGAGAGCATTAACGGGATCTGCATTTTCTGGCTTTATGTATTCATTTATTTGGGTGAGGTGGAGGGGGAGGGGTTGTCTGGCAGCATTTGTGTAGTGTGGGAGAGTGAAACCTGTGTTTGTGGTGTTAACTTAGAGTTAGGGTTAGGGTTAGAGTTATGGTTTGGGTTGGTTAGGGTTTCAGCTGGACACAGCTGAAAGGCCCTGAAGAGTCACGTCATGCTCACTGTAAAATCTACACAAACCTACAGGCCAATCACATCTCAACGCCAAGCGCAGATCACCGTCCTCTTGAAGAGGGGCATCTATCCTCTACCGGAAAACGGTCTGCTACCTTCATCGCGCATCGTTATCGTCATTCATGACATCATCATTCTGGATCAGACCCAATCAGAAGAAAGAGCTCATTAGCAGGCGCGCCATGCGCAGTGCGGTGTGTACACAATAAAAAAAGATATAAGTTATACCTTAAATTATGCTTCAGTGTTGATTTAATTAGTTCCATTCTGCCAGTTTTACACCCACCTGGTTTTGTTTTCCAAGGCGTTCCGGTTTTTGATCCGCTCGTGAGCAAAGAATCGTGCCGTAATTGTCTTAGCGGCCGTTTAGCACACAGCGTATACGTACAATTAAACATTGCTCTGATCACTGATCACTTTAGAAATGAGTCTCGAGGCCTTTCTGTGTTTTTATCCTCAAAGGTTACGCACTGTGTGCTTTGCTTTTGCTACATGGGTTCCATTTATATATTTTTGACTTTTAAATAAAATGACCTCATTAACTAACGAACTAATCTCGCAAGTCTGACAATTTAAGGATAGGTTGGCATGGAAACGGACCTATCGTTTGCCTGTTATGAATTGCTAGAAATATATATATATTTTTAAAAACTTGGCTAACGTGGTGTGGTCCTGTGTGGCTCAGTTGGTAGAGCATGGCGCTGAAAATGCTTAGGTTGTGGGTTTCGATTCCCACTGGGACCACACATACTGAAAAATGTATGCACTTACACTACTGTAAGTCGCTTTGGATAAATGCTAAATTGCATAACTGTAACAGCAGTGGAGTGGATTGGAGGGGTGGGGGGGGGGTGAACCCACAAGCCTTCAACATAAAAAATCACAACCTACACCTGGGAATAACACCTTGTTTTTTAAATCTATTTAATTATTGCATTTTAATATAATTCTATTCAGGTGGGAACCTCACTCAACACACACGTTGGCAAAGAGAAGTTGACTGAAAGCTGATTTGCTGAAATGACCGTCTCGTTGATGTAACCTTTGTGTCAGATCCACGTCTATGCTTGATTGTGTCGAAGCGCTACACAACGGCTTGTTTTGAGTTTCTCAGTGTAGAGCTGACAAAAGTGTTGCCACCAAAGTGAATTAGTTGCAGCTAGGCGTTAGCGCCTGACCTTTCCGCCCAGTCTGAGTTTTCAAAACACGAGGACCAGGGAAATATGAATTTAATCAAACACTTTCACAGTCAATGGAAGGTTTTGTTTATGTTTTGCTATGGTTTGTTACTGAATGGTTTGTTTGCGCTCAGCGTTGCGCACCGCTTCGTGACGATCTCGTGGGTGCGTTGTTCCAGTTGTGTGAGCATGTCAGGGCCGTTTCCAGAAGTAGCGATCAGCAATCTCAGTAACAGCGCATGCTATGCGTTCAATATCAGCAGCAGTTTATGAAACAGTTTGCAATGTTTTTATTGTGTGTGCTGCTGAACACACGCCAGATGTAAGACACGACGTTGTGCCCTGATTGGGCGGCTGGGATGCTATCGTTTACAGATGCTCGTTGTGAGACGCTCGCTGTGAGACCCTCATTCTCTGAGGTGACCACTTCACAGGTAGATAGGGCGTGCGTGTTGTAATCAACAACAACAACAACAACAACAAAAGTATTTACACTATCCGTGTGTCCCCAGACCCCTGTGCTGCACTTATTCTACATAATTAGACGCACATTAGACACACATTCCTGCGCGCACAGCGCAAATTATTAGCTCATTTGTCATAATATTTTTCCATTTGTTTCATTCTCAGCAGGCAGTAGATATGCACTGATGTACAGTACATCCTCCCTCAGCCCAGTTATAGAGTCCATTAGAGACAGGAACCATTTCAGATGTCACTCTCACTCATTTCAAATGACTTGGCTTCTCTCTCCCTCCCTCTCTCTCTCTCGCTCTCTCTCTCCCTCCCTCCCTCCCTCCCTCCCTCTCTCCCTCTCCCTCTCTCCCTCACTCCCTCTCTCTCCCTCTCTCTTTCTCTCTCTCTCTCTCCCTTCTCCCCTCTCTCTTTCTCTTTCTCTCTCTCTCCCTCTCTCCCTCTCTCTCTCCCTCTCAGTTCAGTCCTTCGGGACTTCTCTGAAGGTAACTGCTTGGCACTCACTTATTGAACTCATGTATCTTCAGAGACGCTGGGTCAAAGGTTAACATTTCTGCACAGGGGAGAAGGACCGCCGTTACCGGGCGTAATCACATCCATAGCAACCGCATCAGTATTGCCGGCGGCGACGACACTAATGACAGGGGAGATGGGAATAATTGACCCTTCGCTAAACCACGCCCCAAAACGCAAACTGGCCAATCACAGCGCCGTGTTTTACATACTCCAACAGTTTTTTTTAGCTTCCATTCACTTTCACGCAAAAATGAGAAATTTTCTTCATTTTCGAGCTGGTTTTGCGGATTTTTAGCAAATTATGGTTAAACGTTGTGCCTGGGGCACGTGTAACAGTAACACTCGTTACCCAGAGAGGTTTGAAGGAGATATACGTTTGTTTCCCTTTATAAAACCTAAATTAAATCCTGAAAAGTGTTAGCCAGCTAAGCTAACGTGGCTACGGTCTGGATATACAGCTCCGGGTTGCAACGTTGGTAAAGTTAGACTAAATGTTAGCTTTGTTATTCGTGATCCAGACAGCTTGCTAACGTTAAGATGTTACAGTCAAGCTCTAGAAAACCAAGTGGATAACGTTACCTTGATGTCAAAATGTAATACTATTTTTTTCATTACTATTTCAGCACTTTGTCAATGGGAAGCCCAGTCCCGAGTACCCAAATCTTGTGGAAGACTGGGCTGACACACTGCTGATATTTTTGCTTTACAGAGGTCCAGGGTATGGAGCTACCTGTGGAGCTAACCAGAGTAATGTCGTTACAGCACACTATAGGCGACTAATGTTACGTTAGTTAGCTAATGCTAGCTAACTTACTACTGAATGTAACGTTATATAGGCCTACTGCTTTTGCTTTTTAATGATTGTAATAGTGAATAGAGACCTACCCAGCTTTACAGGAACAGTGTTGCTCCTTAATGTCGTTGTCCTCTGTCTCAATCGCCCGGTGATGCAGTGGTTCACTTTCACTCTGATCTGTAGGCTTTCGCTTCTATCTAAAAAAAAATTACGTCATTTTGTTGCTGAGTCAGTGTGATATCTTGAATATAACCTTCAAATGCATATTGTAGACCCTTCTGTCTGCTTCTATCTGAAATCGCTTTTTCTATTTTCCAAAAATTGGACAATATTTCTCCAGGGAGTGCAGTTAGCGACAGTGGGAGCGCCATGCTGGCTCCGAAAGCTTGACGTACTTAGCAACAATAACTAAGGGGGGCGTGGTTTAGCGAAGGGTCAATTGCGTACAGATTCACTTCAGGTGATCAGATAGACGAGACAGAAGAAAAGGTAGCAGGGCTTTTTTGGGCCTGGTTAATATTTTCTGTTCCTGATTAATGTCCGTGGTGTACAGTGTTGCATTGTGGGAGTCTGAGTAAAAGCAACCCTTCCCCTTCCTGTGGGTTTACCTCTGCGACCTTGAAGGTTTATCATGGCCACGCACACACAACCTAAACATGTGCTGATGGTTTCCCAGGGTGCGAAACAAGCACCAGTGAGGGCCAGAGAACCTGTGCAGTCTTGAGCACGATGTTAGCCTGCCGTTAGCCCGTTAGCGCTCAATATCACAGGCTTACTATTTCATTTCATACATTCAATTATACCCTCTTTTCATGTCAACTACCCCCCACCCCCTTGTATTGTGAGCTCGCTGCTGTAGTCCTGTTAAGATAAGAGCGTCTGCTAAATGCCTAAAATGTCAAATGTAAATGTACAGGTAACTGCCAGGTGAGCTGATATGTGCTGGTACCAGCTGTGGCGCCCCCCGACTGACACTCGTGGTACTGCACCCGTTTAAAGCGTCCCTCTTAGCCCTTTATTATGGCTGTTACCTGTACATCAGGGCCGGATCTCCGCATAGGCCAACAAGGCCTGGGCCCAGGGCCCAAATGTCGCATGGTGCCCGGAATTATGCTGAAAATATTCATATTGATATTATTTTTATTCTATTATACACACACGTACCTAATAAATATATGTTCATCTCGTCATAAAAAATAAATAACACAAATTCAATCATATCTCCAATCTAACATTACATCTAAGAACTCCATCTCCCAGAATGCCATGCTGGGGCCCCCAAAAACGGAGGCGGGGCCTAGGGCCCATGAAGACCCGGCCCTGCTGTACCTGCTACTGCTACAGTACCTGGGGGAGGGGGGGGGCAGCCTGTGTGAGCGACACTCTACTGTTCACAGCTGGGCTCTTTATGCCCCTTTTCCCTCCAACTTATTTCAAACGTAACTGTAAATGTCAGGCAGGTTTTCCACCAGCGCTAAGTTCAAGTAGCGGGTGTGACAGCAGGCAGTGGGCCAGTCACTACATATTTACATCGACTTTACGCTGATGTATTGCTCAGCTCTCTCTCAGCTCCGACTGCGTGCGAGCGCCTTGTTGGGCCCTATTTTGGTAAATTAGGACGGTGTCGGTAACGCAGACGCAAAGCGAAGACGGTGGCGCTTTAGGGCGTGTCTAATGCAATTTCGGTAATTTCGTGACTTAGGACGATAGCGCACCTCCGGCACAGTTGTAAAAGAGGTAAGATTAACTTTTAAAAAATACATGTGGGTGTGGTGGGGGTTTGGTTTCATAATGGCCAATCAGAACACCTATTTTCTATGCCTTTAAATACCAGTGCGCTAACGCTATAGCAAATTGGCAATTTTCTGACGGATGACAGTTTTGCACTGCTGCGCCAGGAGCGCTTCTCAAAAGAGGAGAGCGAGGAGGTGCGGAAAAGTTGGTGCGCGAATCAGAGTACATATATACATATATTTATTTAACAGGTGTATCTTACTGAACGGTAGCAACAGTCTTTCATGTCCGTGCATTGAATAACCACAAGCTGTGGTGAAATCGTTTTTAGCTTAATTGATTGCAAGTTACCCATGGATTGGACGATTTGCCTCAACGTGGGGGGAAATTAACAATATTCACAAAACATTCTCATATGATTTCAGATAACCTTATGTTCATATGTGCGCATCAATAAAGTCACCAAATTGCACAGAGCGCCAGCGTTTGCGCTAAGAGGTGGTCTAGTTGGACTAATGCAAACTCATTATTTGACACCAAACTTGCATAGCGCTGACTGTTTTCACTGTCACACCCCCTATAGCGCTGCCCAACCCATAGTCGCGCAAATGCCTTCATTACGCACCACGAAATTACCAAACTCGGCGGAGACGGGAAATATTCAGTTTGCGACAGACAAAACTGGCAATTCGCCTGCGCTAGGGCATAACGCCGCTTAGCGCCGGCACGAAAATAGGGCCCGTTGTGTTTGCACGCATTAGCGAGGGGGTCTGTCTGTCTGCAACAGCAACACACAGCTTCCTGTCACTTGTGAGCTACAATTACAGACCCCCCTCCCATTGATTGATAGCTCAAGTGTGTGTTGCTTAGCTGGCGACGGAATGTTCCCTTATGTGAGTCATGAGTCCTTTGTTCTGATAAAGACGTGGGGATATATTTGTACGGATAAAAGTGGCAGTGATATTAATAAACATCTTCAGTGTAAAATACAGTGCAAAAGCCCACAGTATGTAAAATGTTTAATAACACTGCTTTTTGTATATGTATCCTTATTTAAAACTTTCTCAAACAGGTATGGTATGTCTATCGCTGTATTACTGCACTGATCTCTTGCGCAAACTATGATTGTTCCTACCATGTATTAATGCACATCTTGTAAGTCGCTCTGGATAAGCTAAATGCTTAAAATGTAAAATGCAAAATAATCTTTGAAACATTACCGAGATGTTTAAATGATGTTCAATCATGTTATGATCTTGAGGTGGAGATGCTCTTAACCTGTAGCTGATGATTGGGTCGTCAGACAGGCCGTTATTGGAGCCGACCTCCCTAAAACTAGTACCTGCAGGCTCCGGACGTCCAGGGCCAATAAGAATCCCCGTAGGAAACAAGAACATCGATCCCGTTGACATTAGAGATGCAACAGCTTGTCTCAGAAGATACCGCGTGATGGAGAAGTGGAGGCAAACGGGCTGGAGGTCAAACGAGGAAAATAAAACTCTAGTAAAAACAAGGTCATGCCCAGAATGTGTCTTATCTGAGGGCTTTGATATAAATATGATATATTGCTCTACTGTGTTCATAGCCCCCATTTTACGCTGCTCCCATAACAATCTCCCATCTATAATAATTCTGTAATATCTAATATTGATGTGAAAATTAATATTGACCTCAGGTGGTAAAAATCTATGCACGGTTTTGTTTTGTGTTTTTTTAATGAAAACAAAGTAAAATTCACTAATATCCATCCAGATACTCCAAATATTAGCCAAATATGAATCATGTCATGAATTACATGATTATCAATGACCATGAAGTCAACCCCCAACCCCCCAAAAAATAATAAATAAACAATTTAAAATATTCACTGTATCAACGTGATGTCCTGTCCCACACATGGTTGTTATCCACTTCTCTCTCTCTGTGTGTTTGCTGAGAGGAGAATTGATTTTAAACAGACATTTAGCAAATATTTACCCCACAGGTGAACGGGTATTTACATTTACATGTGTAATTCTGTAGGCGGGAGGCACGTTTTTATTGAGAAAAGCCCCATGAGCACAAGTTTACTAAGAAGCACGTAAGGGAGTCTCCAGAACATGGGTGGGCCAATTCCGTCTCGAAGGAAGTGGAGTTGCTTCCCCGGAAAATGTTCTTGCCTTGGCAAGAAGGGCGGCAAGTTTGTGTGGGGAGGGTAAATCGAAATAAATAGAGGGTATAATTGGTCACTAAATTGGGAGAAAAATGGGAAAAAATCTGTTAAAAAAAACCCTCAAATAAATCTGAAATCTGAAAATTACCAGTCTCCTCCTGATAACGTTCCAGCACCAATGTAGATGAATTCTTCTTTTGGCAAAGGACAACTAATCTTCATGATTTCATGAGCATGAACAGCAAGCACCAATCAGGAGGCAGGGACACAAAGCACCATTCAGTATGTGGGGACACCAAGCACCAATCAGGAGGGGGGGGTATTGACTGTCAGAGCCTCCCAGAGCTCTGTGGGAGGTTTTAAATACGTAACGAATCAAACATGTGCCCAGCTGATCAGGGGAGAGGGGAGGAGCATGCTGGTGATGGTTGTGTTGGGACCAGCTCTCCTCATCTCCCACCCCACTAAGGTAAAATCACTTTGAGTTTATTTCAAAAGAGATGAAAAGCAATATCAGTGCAATTCATTCCTTCATTCAGTCCGCATTGATCTGATCACTCTCAGACTCACTCAATAACTTATTCTCTTTCTCTCACTCACTCACTCGCTCACAAACACACTCACTCACTCACTCACAAACATACTCACTCACTCACAAACACACTCACACACTCACCCACAAACACACTCACTCACTCAGAAACACACACGCTCACTCACAAACATACTCACTCACTCACTCACATACTCACTCACAAACACACTCACTCACAAACATACTCACTCACTCAAAAACACACTCACTCACAAACACACTCACACAAACTGGTGTCCCCAGGGGTTGGGCGACACTCACGGACCTTGCAGAGGGCGTAGGCAAGTTTAAGAATCCAGAGGAGGCAGTATTCAAAAACAAAATGATAATTTATTAAACTACCACTTGACAACACAAAACAAAGGGTGGGGTCTTCGGGGGAACACAAACACATAAAGTCCACAAATCCTTATCTCATTGTCAAAGTCCAATCCAATTCCAAAATCCAGTTCCAAGTCCGCAATCCAGGCCGTCGTCAAAATCTCTCCAAATACTGGCTAGTCAACGACTTCACAGTACTCACTCTTACAAACACCCAGCAACTCCTTCCCACACACGTTCCAACTCCTCTCCCAGTGTAATGGGATTCAGCCCTTTAAATAGGCCTTGAAATGGCCTTCAGCTGGTCATTAGTCCCATTGCCTTCACTTGGCTCAGGTGTGACTGTGGCCTGCTGGGAAATGTAGTGTTTCCTGGCTCCCATGTGTTGTAGGCCAGGCAGCCATTTTGTTGTGCAGCCCCTTGGGCTGCCACAAAACACACTCACTCACTCACTCACAAACACACTCACTCACTCACAAACACACTCACTCACAGACACACTCACTCACTCACTCAAAAACACACTCACTCACAAACACACTCACTCACTCACTCACAAACACACTCACTCACAAACACACTCACTCACTCACAAACACACTCTCTCACTCACACACAAACACTCACTCTCTCTCACACATACACACACACAAACACACACTCAATCTCTCTCACACAATAAATAACTTCCTCTCTCTCACTCATTCTCGCTCTCTCACACACACACACACACTCACATTCACACACACACACACACACACACACACACACACACACACACACACACACACTCACTCACTCACTGAAACCAGTGAGAGCAGAAACAGAGGCTTTGTCCCTGGTCCCTGAGGATAGACGTTCGCCACACAATTACAGAGCAACATCGACGACATGCTCAGCTTTAAATATCAACTGTCAAACCTGTGGATTTGCCAAATTGTGAATGACATTTAAATCACCTGCTCCTGGATTAATGTCGCTTTTTTACGCTGAATGTGAAATGCCTTGGTGCATCCAGGTTTTTTTTTTTTCAAAGTCATTGTGACACTTTCATCTCTTCAAGACGGCCATCTCTTACATTTCGCATTCTGAGAAAAACATTTCCCTGGCAGGAGAGATTATAATCCATGTTTTGTAATAAAGCTCTTTCAGTCATATTTTGCACGGCGCAGACAGACAGAATCCTTTTCCGATCTTTCCTCATCCCCACCCCCCCATTCATAAATGCTTCTCAGGAATTTCAACTTAAAAGTACATCAGTCAGTCGTGCTCCCAGTGTGGTTAGATTGAATTGGGCCCTGTTGCCGGTAGATACAGAGACATTGCTGAAGTCGGCCCTAAAAACACACCCAGCTCAAAACTTTACACCCCCCCCCTCCCTGTCCCCACCCTGTCTCCTCGTCTCCGACAGAAACGCGCTGAGATTTTCCTTTAACCTCTCTCACCTTCTCTCTGCATCTGATTTATGTGAGAAGGAGCGAGAGAGGAAGGCCCCCTCAACACTTTTTCTGCCGATGATCCCCCCCCAGCTTCCCCCTGATTACTTCTCACCCCGCGCGCTCACCTTGTCTCCACCTGCCATCCCTCCATCTGTCTCACACGCCCCCACTTCCGCTCCCCCTAACCCCCTTATTCATTTACTCTCTCTCTCTCTCTCTCTCTCTCTCTCTCTCTCTCTCTCTCTCTCTCTGTCTCTCTCTGTCTCTCTGTCTCTCTCTCTCTCTCTGTCTCTCTGTCTCTCTCTCTCTCTCTCTCTCTCTCTCTCTCTCTCTCTCTCTCTCTCTCTCTCTCTCTCTCTCTCTCTCTCTCTCTCTCACACGCCCCCACTTCCGCTCCCCCTAACCCCCTTATTCATTTACCCCCCACTCTCTCTCTCTCTCTGTCTCTGTCTCTCTCTCTCTCTCTCTCTCTCTCTCTCTCTCTCTCTCTCTGTCTCTCTCTCTCTCTGTCTCTCTCTGTCTCTCTCTCTCTCTCTCTCTCTCTGTCTCTCTCTCTCTCTCTCTCTCTCGAGATGTCTCTCTCTCTCTCTCTCTCTCTCTCTCTCTCTCTCTCTCTCACGCCCCAACTTCCGCTCCCCCTAACCCCCTTATTTACTTACCCCCCTCCTACTAGAGATGTACCCTTGTACCCTTGAGCTAAAGGTACTTAACCTGAATTGCTTTAGTAAATATCCAGCTGTATAAATGGATTGTATGTAAAGAAATGTAAACTGTGTAAGTCGCTCTGGATAAGAGCGTCTGCTAAATGCCTAAAATGTCAAATGTAATGTAATGTAAGAAACTTCTGTGATAATCGTTGCATAATTCCACTTTGATCTCACTTTTGAGCAGCTGGACAGAGCAAGGCTTTGTTCAAAATGACCAGGAGGCCATGAACTGTAATGAAAGTGTGAGCTCGTCCGCATGAATCTGACATCTTCCATGCGCATATTTAACTAAAAAAGGGCTTAAATAAATAAAAGATAGAGACATTATTCTGCTCTTCCTCCTTTGACAGGAAGCTGCACTCTAAGCCACCTGGAATGCATTTACCTGCAGGCCAAAGCACCTACAAGACTCCCACAATGCAAAAAAAAATATATATACATATAACATCTTTTTTCACATTACATTACAGGCAATATTATCCCGAGTGACTTATATAGTTTACATACGATCCATTTATGCAGCTGGATAATTTTACTGAAACAATTCAGATTAAGTACCTTTAGCTCAAGGGCACAATGGCAGTGTCCCCACCTGGGGAATCAAACCTGCAACCTCAGCATTACACAAACCCAGTTCTGTTATTCTACACTGCTGCATTTTCACCAGAAAAGAAAAATGTAAAAATGAAACAAATTAAATAATAATGGCAGAACGCTCGTAGCGATAGCACCATGTCACATCTCTGATGATGTTCCAGGTGCACGTCGCCGTGGTGACGGCGTGATGCTGCATTCTGAGCGCGTGCGGGATTAGGCCCTATCAGCCGCCCCGCTCCTGCAGGATCAGTTCACGGGGGCCGAAGGTGGAGTCTTCAGAAGAGCGCTTTCACAAAGAAGACTTCACTCCGCCCCCGCCCCCTCACCCTGGTGCTAAAGGGGATTTGGGCAGTAGAACTTTAATGCTTTGAGATTTGGGCAGTAGAACTTTAATGCTTTGAGATAAACGTTTTAAGGCGGTCTCGCTGATACCCCGGATACCAAAGCCTCAGGGCGGCGTTCCGTGTCGAGAATTGAGAAGATTTATTTATTTGATTTATTTTTCTCCTCACTCACTCAAACATATCGTACCTGAATCCCACGCAAACTGTACGACTGCAGAGCTTCCAGCATTAGATCTTTTACCAAAACGCCCTTTGTGCCAAACGCAATTCTTCTTTAAGCACTCAAAGCTCAGGCCTAACTGCAGTGTGGTCAGATCCTTAAACAGTCTGGTTACTGTGATCAAGTGCCCCCCCCCTCCCCTCCATTCTAGCCCCCAGCCCCCCCTCCCCTCACAGTGATTAAACAGGCCGGGATCAATGTTTCTCCCTATGGATCTATTTTCTCCCTATCAAGGGAGTTTTTCCTTGCCACTGTTGCCTTTAGGCTTGCTTTTGGGGGAGGGGGTCTAGGCCTGGGTGTCCCCTCTGTTAAGCGTTTTGTGACAATTAAATTGTGAAAAGCGCTATACAAATAAATTTGATTTGATTTGATGTTTACTGTCATGAGTGTCGGTCGGGTTCCCCTGAACTGATGAGGTCCCGTGCGGCTCCGTGCAGTTCCGTGAAGACGTTCTAGAGCAGGTGTTCCCAAACCTCCCTGTATTACAACGTAGCCTGACATAAAATAATTAAAATAAAATAGTATATGGAATGACCATTTCTTTAAACATAATACCGTGTCCAAAATCTACATGAACTCCATAACTAGTGCAGTGTGTGCAACATCAGCAGTGTATCATTGAAATGTGAAAACTGAAAGGTATGAATGACTACGGGAAATGTACAATACATCAAATACATAGTTTCATACAAGTGTCCTCTTGCACCCCACCTCCACCCATCCTCCTCCCCACAGTAGGGGAAGCCATACTCCAGATTACCCTCATAAAACAAATAAAACGAAAACACATCAAAAATAAAATAAAGCTGCCTACTGTGGTCTTGGTTCGAAACCCGACTGTACCAGACTGGCCCTGGTGGGGAGCTCAGATCGGAGGCGGCGATTGGCTGGCCGCCCCAGGGGGAGGGGGGAGGGAGAGCCGGCACAAGCTCGCTGAGAAGTGCGAAAGGGTGCCTCCAGAAGTAGGTGGGTGAGTTCCGTCTCGAACACAGAGAGACAGAACCTCTGAATGCCATTTCTCGGTGGAGAGAATTGTTTGGGGTAAAATTGAAAAGAAACGCGGGGATCAGCATGACAGGGGCTAAGCCCCGCTCATTAAGCCGTCCCATGTTACCGGGGCAACAACCGCCCAGTCACGACCTTCCCCTTAATGGTGGCAGTGCCTCCAGACAGCGCTCAGCGTTTAATAGTGCCGGGGACTTTCTGCTTGAGAAACCTTCTCCATTTACCTGACTTCTGAGTCCATCTAATTTCTCTTTGGCGACAGAAATCCTCTAAATCCATTGTGTCCCCGCCGCAACATATTTACTGAGATTTAGGCTCAATACCTGCGAGAAGATTAACGCCGCCTCCAGATTTATGAGTCTGTGTTCCACCCGGCTGGCCAGCAGCATTAGGGCAGCGATACTCTGAACAGAATGTCAGAGCGCGTACAAATACAAATACCACTTTGTGTGATTTACATATGTGTGTGTGTGTGTGTATGTGCTCGTTTCCACGGCGCCCATTCGAAAAGAGGGCCGTGGAGGACGGCCTCACTCACTGTCCTGCTAAAAACAGTGCCCTGGGGGGGGAGAAGGCCCTGTACTGAAAGCTGATTTGTACGAGCGGAGGTCAAGTGTGCGTCATGCGCCGACGCTCCAGAGAAACCCTTCTTTTAAAGAGCACTGGGCCCCAGCCATAAACGGCTTCAGCAACGCAACACCACACAACACAACACAGCGCAACGCAGCGCAACGCAACGCCCAACTCTGATTGAATTCACCACCAATAGCACAACCCTTTATGGCACTTCTTATACACGGATGTAACATCCTAATTGTTTTCTCTACACAGATTGCCATATTCCTTTAAAATGTAAAAAAACTTTGCTTTATTATTATTATTTTCACCTCACTTAGCTGGGCACCATGTCGAGAGTGCTATCCCAGAATGGTAGCGGGGGAACATTCCCACCATCTCCAGAATCATGAATGATGGATGGGGAAATCGCTTCCGTTTTCATGCTAGAAGAAGTGAAGATTGTTCAGCACTCAGCCCCTACGTCCCTGAGTAGCAACACAACGGTTATCCCTACCCCCGTCGAGATCGACCACTCCAGCCCCCCCCACCCCACTGCATCAGGCCGCAGTTCCTCTCTTCACCTGAGCAGGACAGCCATCAGTGCTGCTTCACTGGTTTGATACGCCAAGCTCAACAATGCCTGTTTGCTTTTTAATTAAAGAACTGAACCTTTCCTAATAAAACACATAAAAAATACCTCAGAAATTCAGGCAGAGATGTTCATAAAAGACTACTAAGCAACCATGTTTTTACATTAAGAACATTGCAAATTATTTAATATACATGATGACATCCTCATTGAGCAATTACATATTCACAAACAAAACAAAACAAAAATGAAACCCTTGAATACTTTTATTTGATTGATATAGAAATCCACCATTTCTGAAATTCTGAAACTTAGCTACAAAATCAGTTTTGTGTTCAAATGGTAGTTTCACCTTAACAATGGCTTCTATATTATTTCTGAATAGCTAGTATTTAATACACCTTTGATTCATTCATAATACCAGCATAGATAAGCAAACCATAATCCCCTTTTAATTCATCTTAATTCTTCATTAATTCTTAATTCTCATGCTGCTTTGTAGTGTACACACTCTTTCCAAAGTTTATTTGAGGTGGTTAGCCAGTCAGGATGGATGGATCAAATTGTAGCATTGCCAGAAATATTGGGTTTGTGTTTGTGAAGCCTAAATACACCTGCACTCATTTGTAAGGAAAGGTTAAGACGTTTTTTTTCCCCCTTTTCTCCCAATTTGGAACGCCCAACCGTATTCTAAACCACACTCCCTGCAACCTCTGTTCAGGAGAGCGCAGACGAGCACAGACGAGCACGCGCTCTCCTCAGAAACACGTGATGTCAGCCACCGCTTCTTTTCACGCCACAGTCTACAAGTTAAACCTGCCCAGACAGAGTCAGAGGAAGACACTTTGTGCGGGGTGACCAGCGGGGGTCGTTAGTGTGCAACGAGACACAGACAGCCCGGCTGAATGGATCCCTCCCTCCCTGGGCGATGGTACTGTTGGCATCGGTTAGAGGACTCATTTTTACTGAATCCAAGAGAGAATCCTGTATTCTTCATAAACGAGAAGAGCAACAGCAACACTAGAGCAGTAATATCCAGAACAACGTGCTTTAGTCTTATCAAGCGTTCCCCCATGTTGATGAGACAGGACCAATGTGTCTTAATTCTCCTGACTTAAGTATCTGGATTCACACTGGAACCCTGTGGTCTGTTACAGCTCATCATTCACACAAACAATTCTCCTGCTCCCCCAGCCGACAGCTCGTTCGCTTCGCCTTCACTTTTATCTTGTTTGTCTGCTTGTATCTGAGCTAAACACACGTTTAATACGATTTAAATAAACGCATTCATAAATAAATAAACCGCACACAGTGTGTTAGTGATATTTCAGCAGCCTCAGGCTCAATGCGTTTGGCGTGTAACTGCAGTCTTTTTAAACGCATCATGAAATGATTTACTTCACGGCACTGGTGAGCGGTTCTTTGCGGTTTGCTTTGTGTTTCATCGAAACAGGCTGGAGTCAATCCACACATTTCCTTCACTTTCCTTCCCAGTGTTACAGGTATGGTACACAGCTGCCACAATGATGTCTATCACTGTATTAGTGCACTGGTCTCTTGCGCGAACTATGATTGTTCCTACCATGTATTTATGCACATCTTGTAAATCGCCATGGGGCCCGTAATTATGGGGAACATATTAATATTGATGTTATTTTTTAATATATATATTTTAATATATTTTTTTTTAATTTGTATTTTTTTTTCTTTTATTCATATTACATCAACACGCCTACTAAATATATGTTCCTCACACAGGATCCTTATTATTATTAGTAGTAGTAGTCTATATAGAATAAGAATATCTCCAATCTAACATTAAATCTAAGAACTCCATCTCCCAGAATGTCATGCGGGAGGGGGGCACAATGGAGGCGGGGCCTAGGGCTCATGAACGTTAAGATCCGACCCTGATTATCCTACCATACCATGCAGTGTACCCAGGGATGCTGTGTTCCCATCAGTGGAAGATGTTTCTTATTAGCAGTGCACATTGAATCTGCTCCTTTCTCTTCACCAGAGAGGGGTAAATAAACATGCACTTTATATTTCTGTTCTTTGTTTACCGGAAACAAATATGTATATATATATATATATATATATATATATATATATATATATCAATACAAAACCTCTCAATGTCTCCAACAATAATCCCCAGATGACAAGACTTCAGTATTTACTGCAAATATGTGTACATGTATATCAGTGAATATGAATATGAGAGATTCACTTTTCCATACTTTTTTTGTGTTTTTTGCAGAGTTGAATTTCAGGAGATGTGAATATAGAAGTATTATTCGTTCAGTTTGTTATCGTTCACTAATTAATCTCCACAGAGGAGATATTAACTCTCTAAAATTCAACATCAGTTAATCCATGATAAATGTAATCCATGATGAAGCACATCGGGTTTTCAATCGTGCACGAATGCCCTTACTCATCAAACGACGGCACTATCAAAGCTGAGCGTATCGTGTTGTGTCCGCACATTCTCCACATGAAGGGGTCATGGCCTTGCATGATGCCCTGCAGCTGAAGAGCGCATTGTGTGACGTTGGCGTTCTCTATTTTCTCGCCCTCAGCAGAAGTAGTGAAGCGGGGGCCATACCCAATGTCAAAACGATAACGCTTAACAACGTCCTCTCCCCGACACTCCTCTGCTAATATGGAACAAGTTGTAAACAAAAGCCACAGAGAGCAATAAAAGTTTCATGCATTTTCCAAAGCGCGTTGCATCGAGTAAATATTTCACAACGTGACACGAGTAATGTGCTTCACTCTGCCGGGAGAGGAATCGAGTCGCTACGGCGATGGCCTAGTCTGGGACAGAGGCATCTGTGTATACACATGACTCTTATGACACTTACACCAATAGGAATACATTATTATCCCATACCATTTAACAATGATAATGATACTGGGCCTTTCTCTGTTGACCTTTTAATCTGTTCATCTTGGGAAATGTACGTGTGCATGTCTGTGTTACACTACCACACATTACTGTAAGCCATTTAACAAATCCTGAAGTTATTTTTTTTCTCTACCAATTTAGTAGCCAATTGCACCTTCTATTTACTTCAATTTACCTCCCCACACAGGTCCACCACTCGTCTCTATGAGGCAAGCTAATTCTCAGAGGCCGGAGAAAGAGAGATGTGTATACACATGACTCTTATTACACTTAGTAATACATTATTATCTCATACCATTTAACAATAATAACAATACTGGCCCTTCTCATTCTCTGTTGACCTTTTAATCTGTTCATCTTGGGAAATGTACGTGTGTGCATGTGTTACCCTACCATGAATTAAGCCATTTAACAAAGCCTTTATTCAAATGTTCTTTGATGACTGACCTTTACGCTACTGCTCAGGGGTCATGCCTGAGCACAAGAGGGTTGTTGATATTTACTGAGTGGAGGAACATGGAGTCACTTCCCATAATGTGAAATACAGGGCTCTAAAAAGAAGCTGGGATAGAATTGTACGCTGAAAAGCTGTGGAACAGGATGTTAACACTCCCACAGTGGTGAGAGGCCTGAGTTATCCCCTCTTTCTCCCACAGTGTGGACAGTGTGTTCCTCCCCCATCACCCCCCACGCTAATGATCGTATTTATTTTTGCACTCAGGTGCAGGTCAGAAGCTCTTCTGTCTGACGTACAGCGGCAAAAAGTTCAAAGCAGCAGCGATCTGTTGTCATGACGAAATTGACAGGCACAAATTGGCAGGTATCACTTGACAGGTCACTGTTTGATAAAACAAATAATACAATACTTCTAAACCAGTCTGTATGTATACATCAAGGGTTTTTTTACAGGTAACTACCAAAATAAAGAAAACAACAACATGAAGTGTCTTAATAGGGTGTTGCGCCACCACAAGCTGCCACAACATCTTCAATGCCCCTTGGCATGAATTGTACAAGTGTCTGGAACTCTATTGGAGGGATGCAACACCATTCTTCCATGAGAAATTCCATAATTTTGTGTTTTGTTGATGGTGGTGGAAAACGCTGTCTCAGGCGCCGCTCCAGAATCTCCCATTCAATTGGGTTGAGATCTGGTGACTGAGACGGCCATGGCATATGGTTTACATCATTTCCATGCTCATCAAACCATTCAGTGACCACTCGTGCCCTGTGGATGGTGAGCATTGTCATCCTGGAAAAGACCACTCCCATCAGGATAGAATTACCAATTCGTCATACAATTACCAATCTGCATTTTTACCAGCTGAAAAACAACAGATTGTGATTTACAAGCTCAGAAAACACAACAGTGTGTGGGGTGACAATAACTCTAACCTTTTACCAAGCAACCTATCATGTTAAATTCATTCATTTATTAGATTTTTTTTCATAGCTGTTTATGCGGCAGTGGATATCGTTGCTTCAGTAGGTGGATGTGTCAGTGGAGGGCTCATCAAACGGCGATGTGGGCGCACTTTAACGTTCATTTCAAAAGCACTTGCGTTCAGCACTTGTCACTTCTGCTCGAGTGGCACTCATCAGCACACGGCGCGCACACGCGAGAGCAGAGCTTCACCGCCCACGAGCTCGCTGAATCAGAGAGCGGGACACCAAGGTTTCCCGCGGACAGACGTCAGAACGTATCCGCGATCGTTTGGCAGATCGCGTGGAAAGGGTGGCAGTGGCCAGCAGATAAAAAGATAACTGAATGAGCTGCAGGTCCCTGTAATCCCAGAGACATCTTCCCCCGAGACAGGGGAATTACTGCTGCTGCTTCTCTTTATTTGTAGTTCATTAGATAGATAATATATCATTTATACCTGGTAGCCGTGCAGGACACAAACCCTTTTGAGACGGTGACTCTTGAAGGACTCTGGAAATGACTGTGCTCCTGTTCTCCTGATATGGTCAGGTTTAATGCAATAAGCAACAGCAACAGTGCAACAATA
Source organism: Aldrovandia affinis (assembly GCA_029706075.1). Taxonomy (NCBI): domain Eukaryota; kingdom Metazoa; phylum Chordata; class Actinopteri; order Notacanthiformes; family Halosauridae; genus Aldrovandia; species Aldrovandia affinis. Next base: position 431,678 of record JAINUG010000050.1, on the reverse strand, counting down.
GCTATCCTCTGTTCATAATCCATCTGACCCCATAAGCAGTTTTGACTGATTATGATCTGTTGCCACCAGTTAGAGAATATGACGATAGGTGTCCAACCGAAGAGCTCAAATTTATATGGGTTTTTTAAACATTGTTTTCATACGTTTGTGAATCCGCTCTATAGAATAGCAGATATAACTCTGATGCTTCTAAGGTCATGTTATTAGACTTGGATAATTTAAAAAGTAATCATTTGGATAATTTTATATTAATTTATCACTTATGTGATAGCGTTACCCATCCACTGCGTCTCTTTGGACGGTAGCGTACAGATAATGTAATAAAATGCATGACGGAGTATTTTCTAAAAATAAAAACATATGAAGAGTATTTTCTAAAAATAAAAACATATGAAGAGTTCGGATGCAAAAGCAGATAAATAAATTTTTGTCATTTTCAGTAAATCAAGATTTTATTATTGTGCTTTCTTGGTATAACTTATCAATTCCAAAAGGGTGACCCTAAATTGATGTAAGAAAAGTAAAAGAAAGCCAGATTTTCCTAAATCTACATTTAAAAATAGATATATTTTTCCGTTTGTTTCACGTCAAAAGCAGATAAATCCACCATCAGATTTTATGCTAAATTGAAATTGGTTTACCAAGAGCGAGACTCATCCATTACACTCCGGTTGTGCTGACCACTAGGAATTTCCCAAACGTGGGAATCTCGACTGCATAATACTGTGTTCGCTCTCTGCCCTGATATTATGGTGAAAAGACCAATTCTGTCCTCTTTCACTTCATAGGTCCCTGTTCTGAATTGTACTGTGCAGTAGTGTGAATTGAGTAATGTCATTTATTTTAAAGGATAAAATACAGTCGTGGATATCTCGGCTTGTGCCAACAAGAGGGCTCATTCTGTATCGATTTCTGCAACAAAACGCTGAATAACTGTACATAAAGTGTGAGACATATCGAGATTTGCAACAAAACGATTTGGAAATCTCAAAGACGGCACTGTGATCTCAATCACGGCTTGTTTGGTTTGGTTTTGGCAGGAATGGCGTTTATGGGTTTTTGCGTATGAACTCTTCATATGATATCATCATTACTCCTTAGTGCAGAGCCACTGACTAATTGTATCATTACTTTCCTGGATGACAGCAGTTTTCTGTAACATACTTAAGACTGTCCTAAAATAGAAAGGAGGAGAGCCAGTGAATCATAAAGGGGGGGCATTATGTAATATCCATCGCCTGCCGGTTCATTTACAGACTGCCTTTCATCTGGGACAATGCTGCTCTTTATCCACGCATTCTAAGCACGCCATCTCGGACACATTTAACTGGATAAAAATAGACCTGTCCCCGCTAGGCACACACTTCTGTCGCCTTTCTCAGCAACTAACTGGCGTCGCGCTTCTTTATAACTCACACATTCATCTTTCAGAAGCTGTTACCGTTAGCACCTGGGCGCTATGAGGCTAACACTCTACTGTTTCTACTGTTAGCACCTGGGCGCTATGAGGCTAACACTCTACCGTTAGCACCTGGGCGCTATGAGGCTAACACGCTACTGTTTCTACTGTTAGCACCTGGGCGCTATGAGGCTAACACACTACCGTTAGCACCTGGGGGCTATGAGGCTAACACACTACTGTTAGCACCTGGGCGCTATGAGGCTAACACTCTACCGTTAGCACCTGGGGGCTATGAGGCTAACACTCTACCGTTAGCACCTGGGCGCTATGAGGCTAACACACTACCGTTAGCACCTGGGCGCTATGAGGCTAACGCTCTACCATTAGCACCTTGGCGCTACAAGGCTAACATGCTACCGATTAACCAGAAACCGGAGGGAGGCTAGTTCACTTCCTGGGGCAATGCCGAAGTGCAAGGCACTGAACCCCTAAACTGCTCCAGGGACGCTGTACTATGGCTGACCCTGCGCTCGGACCTCTCTGATGGAATACATATGCATAGTGGTCTATGTGTGTGTGTGTGTGTGTGTGTATGTGTGTATCTAGGAGAGATATGTGAAGAAACCTAAATGCCTAAAATGTTAAATGTAAATGAAACAAATTCCAATTATCTTGTGTAACATGGCATTAAAGTATGTTCCATTCTATTCTATCCTTAAAGTAATATAAGGTAAATGTATATAAATGTATGCTACCGGGGAGCAGCCATTTCTCTGGGATAGGCAGTGACAAAGACACCGTGCACCCCTTCGAGACTGAACTCACACAACCGCCAACTGTGATTCCGGTACACGGATACTTCCCTCCCCCTGGGGTGGACAGCCAATCACCGCCCCCGGATCGAACCCCAGCTGCAGTGGACAACCTGCACTTTGGACAAGTGCCTTTACCGGCTGCGCCTCCGGGGGCCCCTGTTGTTCTTTCTGCTGTTTTACTTCAGTGTTGGCAGCTGAAATTGCATAAATTAATTCTAGACACGTGTCTCAGAAACACAAAGACAGAAGTCCTGTTTGTATTGCCAGTTTTACCACTGCCAGTTTGGCTGTAAGTACATTATTTATCTTCATAGACTTGAATAATTATATTCTAAAAGGCTTTGTGCTCCAAAATGACCAGGTGATTGACCAGGATGTTATATTCCAGAGAAAAAACCCAGAATAAGTTTTTCTTTTTAATTAATTGACTTATAAACTGAGGAATCAAACTCAAATTGTGGAAATAATTAGTAATATTATGTCTGTGCTGATGACCAGTGTAGCAAGTTAATTTATTTTTTAATGATTTTTTTTACCCCATAGAATAAAAACAACCACACAATATATTTTGAGACCTAAAAATGGAAACTTCCTTATTTGTTCCTTATTTGCTCTCTCTCTCTCTCTCTCTCTCTCTCTCCCTCTCTCTCCCTCTTTCTCCTTGTTATCTCTCTCTCCATCTTTCTCCTTGTTCTCTCTCTCTCTCCCTCTTTCTCCTTGTTATCTGTCTCTCTCTCTCTCACACACTCTCTCTCTCTGATATTAAGGAGCGCAAAGTACACGGTGCATGAGTAGAGGTCCACAGAGAGGTGTGTGGCTTACATGACTTAGCTCTCCTTTTCCATTACTCTGCACCCGTGTTGATAAAATAAGAAATAAACAGTAGGCTATTTGCTGATGGAAAATGTTTTGTATCTGGCCATGGTGATGAAACACAATTTTATGCATCTTTTCTGTATCAGTGAGACGAGATAAAGTGCTGAAGGTCACGGCAGTAACTATCTGTCAGGCTCTTATGAATAGCTGAGTGACAGCACACCTTCTCTGGGCCAGACGAGCGATAAACACAGAGAAAAGCTCAGGTCTCAGGTGATTAATACAATCGCTGCAGAATGACTGAGTTCCTCCAGAAACGTCTCGATACCCTGCTCTCCACTGCCCTGTGAGCCTCTACTGCACAGGCAGGCCAAAATGCACCCAGGGAAGAAATATCCTCAAATTTACTCTAAAATATATGTCATACATTTACATTTTGTAATGTACATGTAAATACACCTTGCTTAAGGGTACAACAGCAGTGCTCCACCTGGGAATTGAACCAGCAATCTCTCAGTTACAAGTCCAGTATCCTAACCATTACACTACACAATGGTGTGATGTGCTCAATGCTACTTCTGTGAACCTGTGTATTGTACACACAGCGCTGTATAGATTTATCCCTTACTGGCCTGGTGGAACCATAAACCACACAATATTATTATTATCATTTCCCACATGCGTAACTTTACATTTAGTGTTTGTTTTTTAACCAGCTGCCTGCCCACGGACTACAGATGAAAATTAGCCTCCTTGGCTAACTCTGGCACATTTACAGAGATGTTATCAATGTGCACTGTCCCTGTCAAATAAAATAATAAATGAAATGAAATAACTTTACATTTAGCAACATTGAATGTCATCTGCCATGTATCTGTCCACTTTGATTACTATAGTCGATTCCAAACTGTTTGCTAAGCCCCCAAGTTCTGTATCATCTGCAGATTTAACTACATTGCTATTAACATCTCTATCAAGATCATTTATGTAAATAATGAAAAAAAGGGCTTATGTTAAAATAAATAAATAAACGATCATTTAAAAACTCATCACATGCATTGAATTATGTTCAATAATGAATAAGTCTTAATGATCCCCCGCAGTCATTTCATCTGAAGGGGAATCATGTGAAAGGGCTGTTTACTGCACAGCCACTGGATTACTGCTCCTAATTACTCCAAACACGACTGCAGACAGCTCAGCGTTTACAACACGTATAGCACATCGGGTGATCTAGCGCTTAAATGTTCGACACTGGCCACTGCGACCGGGGTTCAATTCCACCAGCCGCAGCAGTATCGGCTCTGCCAGGAGTGCCACTAGGGGGCAAAATTGTCTGCCCCAGGGAGGGCAGAGGGAAGCCGACATGAGTTCGCTGCGCATTGGAGTTGCTCTGGAGTACCGGAGTTACGGTCGAGATGACACTTCGCCTTGGTCACTGCCGGTCACAGGGCTATGGCAGCGAACTCACATTACGAGGGGGGGGATTGACATGAAAATAGAGGGTGCAATTGGGTATTAAATTGGGAGAAAAATTGTATAAAATCTGAAACTAATTCTATAAAAAATATACATATATGGAAGAGCGTGTTCCAGAGAGGTGTAAAATAGAAGAGTGTGTTTCACATACGTGTAAGATGGAAGAGTGTTGCTCCAGACAGTGTAAGATGGAAGAGTGTTGCTCCAGACAGTGTAAGATGGAAGAGTGTTGCTTCAGACAGTGTAAGACGGAAGAGTGTTGTTCCAGACAGTGTAAGATGGAAGAGTGTTGCTCCAGACAGTGTAAGATGGAAGAGTGTTGCTCCAGACAGTGTAAGATGGAAGAGTGTTGCTCCAGACAGTGTAAAATGGAAGAGTGTTGCTCCAGAGAGTGTAAGATGGAAGAGTGTTGCTCCAGACAGTGTAAAATGGAAGAGTGTTGCTCCAGACAGTGTGGAGAGATGATGCTCCTGCTGCTGTTGTTCCAGAATGGGACCGTGTGCAGACAGCAGACACACAGTGTGGCTCCTCACGCTCTCATGTATAAACATGTTGGACGATCTCAGTGAACCCCCGAGTCTAAGCGTACGTATCTGGACAGAGTGTTCTTCCAACGCTGAACCCTGAACACCCATGCAAGTGTTCTTCTCTCTCTCTCTCTCTCTCTCTCTCTCTCTCTCTCTCTCTCTCTCTCTCTCTCTCTCTCTCTCTCCTCTCTCTCTCTCCCTCTCTCTCTCTCTCTCTCTCTCTCCCTCTCTCTCTCTCTCTCTCTCTCTCTCTCTCTCTCTCTCTCTCTCTCTCTCTCTCTCTCTCTCCCTCTCTCTCTCTCTCATCTCTCTCTCTCTCTCTCTCTCTCTCTCTCTCTCTCCCTCTCTCTCTCTCTCTCTCTCTCTCCCTCTCTCTCTCTCTCTCTCTCTCTCTCTCTCTCTCTCTCTCTCTCTCTCTCTCTCTCTCTCTCTCTCTCTCTCTCTCTCTCTCTCTCTCTCTCTCTCTCTCTTTTGGGTTGTTGGTTGATGTTCTGAATGCAAATCACAAAGACAACGTCACCAGTGCCAACATGCCAGCTTCTCCAGCCAAGATAATGAAATGAACACAGATCTGTAACGCTGAACCAAATACATAATAAAAAAAAACATCAAACGTTAATATAATCTGCAAAACAACCAGATCTTTGTTCCCGTCGGTTTTCTCACAAATTAATCTTTCCGCCCGCGTTGTAAAGAAGGTTTCCTGGATTGATTTATTGTGTTAAACCGGCAGAATTTGTCAGCCGTACAAAAATGTTGCTTGCCTGTGTGGGTTTTCCACTGAGTCATTTCAATAAAATCCTGAAACAATGTTAAATCCCTGCCTTTGCATCCGGTGTATTGTTACTTGCAGTTAAAGAATTACAAACGCCTTTTTCCCCAATGCTAAATAAATTATCAATAAATTGAAATTAAACAAATTCTGCTGTTCTCGTTTCATCTAGATCAGCGCCAAATGATGATGACTCTTACAGAATCCTATTTGTATTCTTTAATTTATGTATTGATCATGAGATAATCATGGTATCTGTTCTTATGATCTGAGAGCGAGCAGCTCAGATGTGCATTTCTCCCTGTGAAACCAGGGCTGTTTGAAAGCTCAGAACAGAACACTTTAAAATGAGCCTTCAAAGAGGTCAGGCCTCATTTCCCCCTGGTGCTCTCCCCCACCGATCTAATGATACTCTGACAGTACATTTTTGATGAGAGGAGCCTTTTGATAGACTTTTCTAATTATTGAAACTGGACCATATATTATTTTGCTTCTCCTGCCTTCCCTGTTCTATTTCCAAACCCCCTTCAGACAGCAGAACCAATATGTTCTAATATTGTGAGAGAAACCTTTTGGACCGGCTGGGCTGCTCTTCAGAGAGGAGGGGAGAATCGCAGACCACAATTTTCAAAAGAACTCGAGAATAGGGAGCATGCTTTTGAAGTGCAGCAAGCAAAGTCTTTAGTGATGTTTCCTGGGTTCTAAAACCTGACGCTGATTATGAGGCAAGATCAAAAATCGAGACAAATGCAGAACACACACTGATGTGACTTACACCAGCACCCAGGTGGGACCAGGTGAGCCCAGGTGTGCCCAGGTGCATAGAATACATTTCCACCTCAGTCCCTCTGCCCATCCCTCTATCCCTCTGTCGCTGGACATCCACACTCTCCTTCTTTGAGTATTCTCCTCCTTTTTGACGGCCACTCTTCCCGACCAGTCCTAGCTCTCACCTGTACTACCTCCAGGGTGTGGTCGAGTGAATCAGAGCAGAATCTCTGAACATCTAGATGCTTAAATATTAAAAAGTACTGCATATTTACTGTGCGCATCACTGAAGTCTTAGTGATTAGGATTTATTATTTTATTTATGCCATTATTTTTCATATTTTTGCATAAATATATATGATAATTATGTATGCCATGTTCCAATATATAATATTTATATGTGATGGACTTAACAGTGCTCCAGAGGAGAGTCAAAGTCATTGAAATATTGTTATCTTTCCCCTGATTGGTGCTTCTGAAGAGCCTTTTCTTGGATTTGCTTTGAATGTTCTTTGCTCTTCATGATGAAGCTCTTGTTTGAAAATGCACTAGTGGGACCTCTCACAGACGGGTGTATTTCATTTGAAATCATTTGAAACATCTTAATTGTACACAGATGGACTCCAATCAAATAATTATTTGATATCTGAAGACAATTGGTCTTCATGAAAGGGGTGAACACTTATGTAATCAATTATTGTCTGTTTTTTATTTGTAATTAATCAAGAAAAAGCTTTAGAGTTGCTTGTTTTTATTTGACAATATTTAAAATATGACTATTTTGTGTTGATCAGTGGCAAGAAATCCCAATGAAATCAATTTTGATTCCATGAAGTAAGAAGATAAAATGTGAAAAATATAGTGAATAGTTTTTATACCCACTATATACGTATATATATAATTATTATTTATACACAGTGTATATATTTAAGCTGTATATGTCTATGTACTACCTGTACATCTTATTTCTGTGGCATAGCTCAAAGCAACATGTGCTCTATCTGAACTGGGCAGAGCACAGTTAACGATAAGGAAAGTGGGTCAGTCCACACTCTCTCTGGAAATGAAAAGTTAACAAGTTTTCTGAAGGAACCTTTCAAACCTTTTTCATCATGTTTTAAAAAATGAATGGGGAGCAGATGCACCAGGTGCACGACTGATACGGACATAAAGTATCACCTGGGATCCCGGAGAAAATATAATATATATAAAAACAGGAATTCCATGTTGGTCTACCCAAATGTCACGATGTGTCACGTGTATCTTTAAGGGTATTTAAATGCAACTCGACAGCTTTACCACCATGCTGTCCGTCAGACGGGCTGAGAGCAGCTTCCCCAATCCTCTTTCCCTTCAGTGTACAGCCATTCAAACAGGAAGAATCACCTGAACGACCCTAAACACCCCACTGCTGTCCTCCTCGTATTCACTCTCCGGTGACCAGTGGACTGAAGCCACATGGATCAGGATGGAGGTTCCAGGGGATTAATACGCTCTCCAGCCAAACAACCTCTCTTCTGTGGAACAGACCTCTACCAGAGGAGGGAGAAAACCTCTCTCTCTCTCTCTCTCTCTCTCTCTCTCTCTCTCTCTCTCTCTCTCTCTCTCTCTCTCTCTCTCTCTCTCTCTCTCTCTCTCTCTCTTTGTCACATTACTCTCTCTCTCTCTCTCTCTCATCTCTAGTCTCTCTTGTATCTCTCTCACAGAGTTCACACCAAATGAAATAACTTTCTATCTTTCGGTAGATGAAACAGTGCCCCCTGCAGGGAGGGATGACCCTGCATTGAAGGCAGGCAGCTTCAGCTCACAGAGGCCCAATGGGCAACAGCAAAGCTGTCACTCTGGCCAGTGTTATAGACTATCACTCTATCACTCTCTCACTCTCTCACTCTGTCATATGGCCTTCAAGACACAGAACACAGCCTGTCAGCTCTCATCTGCTTACAGCGAGAACCCAGAAATCAGCCAACACCTGTCCTTAACATCCACTCACACCTGTCCTTCACCATGACTCACACCTGTCCTTAACGTCTACTCACTATGTTCTTTATTCTGACTTGTCTGACTTAACTTTGACTGGCACTGACACAGGAAGTGTGGGAACACTGGCACAGGAAGTGTGGGAACACTGGCACAGGAAGTGTGGGAACACTGGCACAGGAAGTGTGGGAACACTGACACAGGAAGTGTGGGAACACTGGCACAGGAAGTGTGGGAACACTGGCACAGGAAGTGTGGGAACACTGGCACAGGAAGTGTGGGAACACTGGCACAGGAAGTGTGGGAACACTGGCACAGGAAGTGTGGGAACACTGACACAGGAAGTGTGGGAACACTGGCACAGGAAGTGTGGGAACACTGGCACAGGAAGTGTGGGAACACTGACACAGGAAGTGTGGGAACACTGGCACAGGAAGTGTGGGAACACTGGCACAGGAAGTGTGGGAACACTGACACAGGAAGTGTGGGAACACTGGCACAGGAAGTGTGGGAACACTGGCACAGGAAGTGTGGGAACACTGACACAGGAAGTGTGGGAACACTGGCACAGGAAGTGTGGGAACACTGGCACAGGAAGTGTGGGAACACTGACACAGGAAGTGTGGGAACACTGACACAGGAAGTGTGGGAACACTGGCATTCCAGAGGTTCAGCTGCAGACATTTCATTATTCACTTCATTACACGGACATACACGGGGCTTACTCACACAGCCCAGATGAATGACTACTTCTACACGCCATCCAATAATAGTACAGCGAGATGCTTTCTAAAGCACTTTGAGTTAAGCACCTGACTGGAACGAGCAGTGAGAAATCTGAGTTTCAAATGCGTAACCATGGCGTTACCGCTCTGTAGCCTACTGCTCTGCAGCTCTGTGCTGTTCGAACAGTTTCACTTCTTTTTCAGGGGAAAGTTTTGCCAACAGGACACATCTGAAGTGGGCTCTCTGGGGGCACTGTGGCCCACCCTTTGAGATCCGGTTTTGCCCACAAACACTGGGCAAAAAAACGACAACAAAGAAACGCGTCTACAGTTCAGCTCTGCCTTCTCCACTCTCACTTCGTTTTGAAGGTTTGCTACACAATTATTTGACACTCCACGGTGGAATTGATTCTAATAAAACTGCTCTGGCGTCAGCCTAGCCTCAGGTGGTTTAGAACTCTGTGGACTCGTGTCCCATGACTTGGACTCCAGTGTGACTCAAGTCACAATTTTGATGACTTCAGACTTGACTTGAATAAAAGTACTTGAGACTTGACTTAGACTTGCATGTCTATGACTTGGGACTAGGCTTGAACTTGAGCTGGATGACTCGAGAGACTTGTTTTCAATGTGACTCGAGGGCTTGACACCTGAAATTTGGGACTTGTGACTTGACTTGACCTGAACACTGTGACTTAAGACTTTACTTGAGACTTATCCTGCATGACTTGAAACTTGAAGGTTAAGATTTGAGACTTACTTATGACTTGCATGACAGTGACTTGGTCAATGTTCTAAACCGCCTCTTGTAGATCGCACCAAAACATTTTGAACAATTTTTAGGAACAAGCTTCACGTCAGGAGCTCTTCTCCCCAGACACAGTACGTTTACAGACACAGGAGCTGTTTAATCAATGAGTCACACAATATTTACACTGGGAAACAAACGACACAGGTTTATGGAATTAAAATATATTCTTGAAATCTTATAGTAATACTCAAGTAATATACTCAGTGTGCATCTGACCACGGTAAGAGTATCTTGTTGCGTTCCAGTCCGTGTTGGTTACCCCGCGTTAGACTTCGTGGTGGTGTTCTGCGTTCCCTGCCCGTTTGCACCCGTTGAAGGAGCAGGTCTCGTTACTTTGTTAGTCTAATTAGCAGCTTGTTGCTTTTTTGTTCCACGGTTTATTAGTTGATTACTAGCTTCAGTCGCTGCTTAGAAGATTTAGTTCAACGTTTGATTGATACTTAGCGTTTCAACCAGTTTTGATTACCAGGCTTAGCACCCGTGTTTGCAGTTGATTAATGTAAGGAATTGGTAATTAGTCTCTATTGTTGTCAGGGGCATTCGCCACATATAAGCAATCATAGTTGTGGATAGCGGCAGCTTTTCGCGGCAGCCTCACCTTCCTAGCCTCACCGAACGAAGACTCAGCGGACAAAGACAAAGGAGTCTACCTGCAGGAGTCCACCGAGGGGGCCAGCTAGAGTGCTCGCCGCAAGGTAAGTATCATAGTTTTGTATCTCCCTGTTGTACTTCCTCTGCATCTAACACTACATGCTTCCTCCCTATTCCAGTCCATGTCTCCTCTTCTAGATTGCCTAGATGGAGAGATTCTACCCACACCCGTAATCTGTCCAACCTCATCCACCCTCCTAGATCTCCCGGTGTTGACGTGGTGGTAGCTGGCGGACTATGGAACTGCCAGTCCGCTGTCCGGAAGGCCGATTTCATCTCGGCCCAGGCCTCACTACTCTCCCTGCAGTTCCTGGCGCTTACGGAGACCTGGATCACCCGCAAAACACGGCCACCCCTGCTGCTCTCTCTGCCGCCTACACCTTCTCCCACACTCCACGACCCTCAGGTAGAGGTGGAGGGACAGGTATACTGATCTCCCCCCTGTGGAGATTTGGTATTGTTCCTCTTCCTCACTTCTCCCCTCCTCCTTTGAATTTCATGCTGTCACTGTCACTGTTCCATGTAAACTGCACATCATTGTTCTTTACCGCCCTCCAGGTCCACTGGGGAGTTTCCTAGACGAGATGGATGCCCTACTCAGTGCCTTCCTGAGGATGGCACTCCTGTCTTACTCCTCGGGACTTCAACCTGCAGCTAGAGTCCTCCCAGGCCTCTGCATTCCTCCCCTGCTTCAGTCCTTTGACTTCACCATGGCTGAATCCCCATCCACCCACAAGGCCGGTAACCAACTGGACCTGGTCTTCACCAGGAACTGTGCCTCACCCAACATTACGGTATCGCCTCTACATGTGTCTGACCATTCCTTTCTGTCTTTCTCCCTCCCCTCCCCTCTGTCCCTAAACCATCTTCACCTGCTCCCACTGTCCTTGTCCGTCGCAACCTCCGCACTCTCTCACCCGCTGCCCTGTCAGCTACTGTCCTATCTTCCTTTCCCCTACTGATGCCTTCTCTCAGCTACCTGCTGAAGTAGCATCATCCACCCTACTTTCCTCTCTCTCCTCCTCCTTTGACTTACTCTGTCCTCTATCCGCTAAACCCGCTCGTCTCCGCCCCCGCCCTGGCTAACCGATTCCATTCGGGCCAACTGACTGAAGCTGCGTGCGGCAGAAAGGAAATGGAGAAAATCCAAATCCCCTGCAGCTCTGTCTGACTTCCACACACTCCTGGCTTCCTTCTCCGCTAACCTCTCCTCTGCTAAGTCTGCATTCTTCCTTTCTAAGATACAATCCTCTGTTTCCAACCCACGTAAACTCTATGCTACATTTTCCTCTCTCCTCACCCCTCCTCCTCCCCCCCCCCTCCTCTATAACCGCCGATGACTTCTCATCCTTCTTTCACGAGAAGGTTGAGGTCATTCGCAACTCCTTCCCCCAACCTCTCCCTCTCCCATCCCGCTACCTAAACCTCCCACTCCTCTGTCCTCCTTCTCACCCCCTCCCTGACTCTGACATCCTTCAACTTGTTCTCTCCCACCGTCCCACCACCTGCCCTCTTGATCCCATTCCTTCCCCCTCTTCCAGTCCATTGCTATGGACATCCTCCCCTTTGTCTCTAATGTCATTAACTCCTCTCTGTCCTCTGGCTCTGTCCCCTCCTCCCTCAAATGCGCTCAGGTTGTCCCCCTCAAAAAAAAAAAAAAAAACCCTCTCTGAATCCTGCTGTCATCTCTAACTACCGACCTGTCTCTCTCCTCCCATTCCTCTCCAAAACGTTAGAGCGGGCTGTCTATAATCAACTGTCTGCTCATCTCTCTCAGAACGACCTGCTTGATCCTAACCAATCTGGGTTCAGAGCAGGCCACTCCACAGAGACTGCTCTCTTGCGGTCACAGAGGCTCTTCAAGTCGCTAAGTCCCGATCCCTTAGCTCCGTCCTCCTTCTCCTCGACCTGTCGGCGGCATTCGACACCGTGGACCACCGGATCCTGCTCTCATCTCTCGTCGAGATGGGAATCTCTGGATCTGTGTTGACATGGTTTGAGTCCTACCTGGCTGACTGTCCTACCAGGTGGCCTGGAGAGGATCCCTCTCTCTCCCCGCACCTCTCTACTGGGTGTCCGCAGGGCTCGGTGCTAGGCCCTGTCCTATTTTCTCTGTACACCAAGTCACTTGGTTCTGTTATTTCTGCTCATGGTTTTTCCTATCACTGTTATGCTGATGACACTCAACTGTTTCTCTCCTTCCTCCATCTGATACCCGGTCCCGCACGGATCTCTGCATGCCTGGCTGACATCTCCGCATGGATGTCCACCCACCACCTGAAGCTGAACCTGGGGAAGACAGAGCTGCTCTTCCTCCCAGCGAAGGGCTCCCGATGATTGATGCGTCAATCACCGTGGAAGGCTCCATAGTGTCTCCGTCCCAGTCTGCCAGGAGTCTTGGGGTAACCCTGGACAACCAGCTGTGCTTCTCGAGCCATATTGCAGCGATCACTCGACCTGCCGTTTCTCCTCCACAACATCCGGAGGATCCGACTGCTCCTCACCCAAGAGGCCACTCAACTCCTGGTCCAGGCCCTGGTGATCTCACGCCTGACTACTGCAACTCCTGCTGGCAGGCCTTCCGCCTGTGCCATCAAGCCACTGCAACTAGTCCAGAACGCTGCTGCTCGCCTGGTGTTCAACCAGCCAAAGTTCACCCACGCTACCCCTCTACTCTCCTCTCTGCACTGGCTCCCCATCGCAGCACGCATCAGATTCAAGTCACTGGTGCTGGCTTTTCAAGCGGCCAGAGGTACTGCCCCCATACCTCCAGTCACTCATCACGCCCTACACCCCGTCCAGACCCCTCCGCTCCGCCTCCGCTGGCAGACTGACTGCCCCATCCCTCCGGGCGCCTGGCAGCCGCTCCTCGCGGTCTCGCCTCTTCTCTGTCCTGGTCCTCGTTGGTGGAACGACCTCCCGCAATTGGTCAGGACTGCGGAATCACTTCCAATCTTCCGCAAGAGACTCAAACCCACCTCTTCAGACTCCACTACCCCTGATCTCTGTCCATCTAGCTAAATTGTCTTCACCACTGTCTACTTGTTCAACACTATACTCTTTAAAAAAAAAAAAATGTACATTTTGTAAACATTGTAAAATACCTTTTCCTTCCCGGTGTTACAGGTATGGTACGCAGATGCCTGCAATGATGTCTATTGCTGTATTCCTGCACTGATCTCGTGCGCTAACTGTGATTGCTCCTACCATGTATTGATGCACATCTTGTAAGTCGCTCTGGATAAGAGCGTCTGCTAAATGCTTAAAATGTAAAAATGATATAATAATATATGCCACTTAGCAGACGCATTTACTCAGGTAGACTTCAAAATGCTCTCTGACTATAACACACTGGCCCTGGTGGGGAGCTGGCGTTTGGCTGTCCGTCCCAGGGGGACACGTGTGAGTGTGTTTCCAGAACGTGGGTGGGTGAATTCTGTCTCGCTGCCCTCTGAGAATTAGCTTGCCTTGTAGAGACGAGCAGCGAATTCGTGTGGGGAGGGCAAATTTAAATCAAATAGAGGGAATAATTGGGCACTAAATTGGGAGTAAAATCTAAAACAACAACAAAAAGAGTGTTCTACCTTACTGCCTTTCTAATATGAGCAGGCTGAGGGGAACAGGGCGCTCAGCCCATCTTGGCTCGTCATCGGGGACGTGATCTAGAGGGAGTCTGTCACTTTATCGAGTTATAAACAAAAGATACCGCCCTTGATTTACGCGATCAAGATAGCCTGAGCCACTGACATGTTTGTGAGATAGGGGGATGTAAAGGGAGCAGGGGAATGAGGAGTCACAGCCAGAAGCCAGGGTGCATGGCTCTGGTCCTAGTCTTTACTGCGGTTCTGTGTGGTTCAGTACGTAGAGCATGGCGCTGACAACGGTTAGGTTGTGGGTTCAATTCCCATCGGGACCACATATACTGAAAAATGTACGCATTCACTACTGTAAGTTGCTTTGGATAAAAGCATCTGGTAAATGGTATGTACTCTATTATTATATTACTATACAATTCATATGTTTTTGGGGGGATTCAGTTTTCACAGTCCATACTTTTATAATGACATTTTCCCCATTTGTCATCCACGTTCTCTAATGTGAAGTAAAGAAAGAGACCGTTATCTTGGGATACGCTATTAAGAGGAAGCTTTGTGATCACTTGTCATTTGAGTATTCAGTATATATATATATATATATATATATAGTCTAGTATATATACTGTACATACTTGTACTATCTGTATAGTTACAGTGTAATTACAGAGGTAGGCACAGTGTAAGTAATTGAATATAAGTATTCCTGGATTCAATTAATATTTGTCCTAAACTTTGTGACATGATTAAATGTGAGTATTATTTCTGTCTTTTCAAACAGTTAATACAAGTTCAGTAATCACCAAAATGACCTCACTGAACTGTTAGTGATGAAAAAAAGAAAAGATAAAGATTGCAAAATACCTATCACTAAACACGTTACAAGTAAAGTTGATGATAACGAGAGAGAGAAAATATAACCTTTGTAGCCGAGAGCGGCAGGTTTTTCATTGTTGGTTCTACTGAGGAATCTTCCATGGAATGTGAGAATTTGGGTCCCACCACATTCTTAGTCTAAACTGACTTCATTCGCTTGGCTATTTTTACATCGTTGCATACTTTTGTGTGAAAATGATCTTTACAAACATAATCATTCCCAACAAGAACACACAGCAAGGCTTTTTAAAAAGGAGGACCTGCAAGGATTTATTGTGTATCTTAAGGATTTACGCTTTTAGCATCCAAACTGTCATTTCTTTTTTTTTTTTGCTAAAATACAAGCAGATTGACAATAGCACGCTAGCGACTTTAACAACGCTAGATCTCAGCTCAACAACCAGAATGGAAATATTTGCCCCAGTTTCACTGTAAGTAACCTTAGCAACAAACATAAAATTACAATTTCCTTTACTCAATCGAATAATTTGATTCTGTGTCCGATCATAGTCCTTTAACGTTACCGAAGTGTTGTCCGTTTGACAGATGGTACTATTCAATAAGAATAATATTAGTATTCTTAATAAACAGGAATATATGACAAGCAACCGTTGTACATGTACATCGGGATGTATCCATGTATTGGATTCTTTTAAAGTGAAATGTCGAAACTAAACTAAACTAAAAACCCTTCTCAACAACCCCCCCTCTCGCTCAGCTGCCCTCCCCCCCATCCAAAGTTACCAAAGTGTTGCCTTTATTTTTGGAAGTTACCTTTAGCTGTTCTTCTGAAACTATGGAAAGTACATGATTTACATATAATCTCTCCCCCTCCTAATTTTGAACATTTGTCCCTCATCGTGGTGATATTTCTCAAGTCTGGGAGAATAAGCGCCCCGCTAACCTTTTGTTATTGGCGGGCGGACGCCCTGACTGTGAGAATCGCAGTGCACCAGGCCTGCTGTAATTACCTGGGTAAAGGTCACCTCATTGTGAGACAAATGCAAATATCCTCATTATATTATTTAAAACATTTCAGGAAGCAAATGACATTCAATAAAAGAAGACTTGTGCCATGCAGCTATGCCATTTGCAGATTCATATTAAATTATTTTAAAGAGAGAGAGAGAGAGAGAGAAGCACAAACAAAGTGCTTTGCTACTGATGTTTTTCTCCATGATGCTGCACTTTTCTAGTTATGAGTTATTTTAATGTGATCCTTCACAGATTAAGTACACTTACTGTTAAGGCCAACCAGACGAGTTTCTACACATGCTGCCCCTAGGTGGAGTGTGAAACAGGCTTTGTGTGGATCGATGTGCCGTCACCACAGACGGAGGGAACTGTGGAATACATTCCCTCCTGTTGGGAAATACTGTATAATCCTGCTTCATGGTCTGCCCCTAAATCCTGCAGCACAATCTGGGTGATTTACTTTCTCTTCTGTTACTTTTAAAAAGGGGGACTTTTACAAGGATGTGCTCCTCTAGGAAAACACACACTCACACACACACATACACACATACAATCACACATGCATGCGCACACACACACACACACACACACACACACACTCACACACACACGCACACAAACTCACTCACACACATACACACACAATCACTCACACACACACACACACACAAAGGAGTGAGTAAGTCCTTAATTCAGATCAAAATGATTGAAATCAAAGTGCTCCCAGTCCCTGCTCCACAGGGGCGGATCCACTGAAAGATCTCTCTTCCTCTGTGAGTCTAAAACAGCCGCAGAACCCCCAGAAAACACACATGGGAGCTCACTGGAGCTCACTGGGGCTCAGAGATAATTAGAGTAATTAAGAACCATTCTCTTCTGATACCCACACAGCCTGCCTTTGAGGGGGATACATATGTAATGTTCTGTATGCATATGGATTTCTGGGACGTTTGCACAAATGCAAAAAGGAGATAAATGGGTAAATGAGGTTCATTAAAATCTTGAGACTAATTCACTAATCGCTGTGTTATTACAGTTTTTTTCTATCATTACAGTCAACTGCTTTGACTATTTTTTCAGTTGCAATGAGCAAAACTCTTCTGCTATGCTATGCTAATATTCAAAGTGAAAAACTGGAAATCACCTGCTCAATTCTCAGAATACAGCCACCTCACATCAGTACAATGTTTAAATGCTTATTAATAGACATGCAGATCACTACATCCATGTTTGCAATCATGTCCCGTTACTCCCAACAACATTGCCCAGGTGAGTAGCATTGCAACACAGGTGGCAGGTATGTGACTGGCCTGCAGGTGTAAGGTGTGTGTGTTCAGTCTGCAGGTGTAAGGCGTGTGTGTTCAGTCTCTGCAGGTGTAAGGTGTGTGTGTTCAGTCTGCAGGTGTAAGGTGTGTGTGTTCAGTCTCTGCAGGTGTAAGGTGTGTGTGTTCAGTCTGCAGGTGTAAGGTGTGTGTGTTCAGTCTCTGCAGGTGTAAGGTGTGTGTGTTCAGTCTGCAGGTGTAAGGTGTGTGTGTTCAGTCTGCAGGTGTAAGGTGTGTGTGTTCGGTCTCTGCAGGTGTAAGGTGTGTGTGTTCAGTCTGCAGGTGTAAGGTGTGTGTGTTCAGTCTGCAGGTGTAAGGTGTGTGTGTTCAGTCTGCAGGTGTAAGGTGTGTGTATTCAGTCTGCAGGTGTAAGGTGTGTGTGTTCAGTCTGCAGGTGTAAGGTGTGTGTGATTGGCCTGCAGGTGTAAGGTGTGTGTGTTCAGTCTGCAGGTGTAAGGTGTGTGTGTTCAGTCTGCAGGTGTAAGGTGTGTGTGTTCAGTCTGCAGGTGTAAGGTGTGTGTGTTCAGTCTGCAGGTGTAAGGTGTGTGTGTTCAGTCTGCAGGTGTAAGGTGTGTGACTGGTGTTCATATGATCAGGGTCTCCTCCTTCAGGCCATAAAGGGGCGTGTGCCATCACAGCCCAGCAGTGCCAGGGGTGGATAAGACCCTCAAAAGCACCCTGCCAGCGCCGCCTGCAGATGGACACATCAGGTGTGATAGGGGTGAGTTTTTGTTTTACAGTACTGTAAAATGCTGTCATGTATTGAGGTTCTGTTTTACAGTACTGTAAAATACTGCCGTGTATTGAGGTTCTGTTTTACAGTACTGTAAAATACTGCCGTGTATTGAGGTTCTGTTTTACAGTACTGTAAAATGCTGTCATGTATTGAGCTTCATTGTGTATTCCATGTGTTTATTGTGCTACTGTAGAGGCTGGTACAGTACAGTCAATTATTTGTGGGCACACATTTTGAGTGATTGCACTGCTGTATTTTCTCATTTTCAATGATTGATCTTCAGTATCAGAATAATAAATGATTTAGCATTTGGTGTCTTGTGTGAAAACACAAGCTTTTGAGGTAGATGGAGAGCAGAGAAGGTACATTGATGCCATGAAGTGTAATCACTGAATGTGTGTCATCTCATTGCATAGGGTTTTATGTTTTGTAGGGTGCAAGGGTTTTGCTCATTGCTATTTGGATAATCTAAATATGAGGACCGTTGCATACTCTGTTTTGATGAGAATCATTTTTTGTTTGACAGCATGATTTGACAATGACCGTTCTATTTTATAAGTGCAGCAATGATTCAATTTCAGTGATGGACATAGCCAATGCCCTGATGCTATGATAAACCTTTTGCATGTGTGACTGCATTTTGTCAACGCAATTGTAAAACCTGTAACAACACAGCGATTTGTGAATTAATCTCAGGATTTTAACGAACCTCATTTACCTAATCTACTCTTTGCATTTGTGTAAAAAAAACTGTAACTAATAAAAAAACATAAGACCTGTTGATAATTCAGCAGAGAGTTGTGTGTCAGTATGAAGCAAATGAAATATGATTTATGTCACTGACTATAACTTGAGTTTCCCAGTCGACTGAACAAACACAAAAAATGACTCATCATCACGTTTCTCATCAGGTGACGTCCCCGGGCCTATCATGTGACCCCGCTGTGGACCAATCGGCTGCATAGGCCTTTCCTCTCCTTCTCTTTTCTCTTGCCTCTTGGCTCTACGCCCCATCCTCTCTCCACACCTCGCCCTGATAATAACATCTCACCCACACTCTTCATTTTATGTGTGATTTAATTCCCCACTCGATCCCTGTCCCCTGGTGTGAGCTGGCCACGATCTCCTTGTTTACACTTTTAATTCTCACTCACCGAACGTCAGGTTTCACCGTCAAGTGGAGCGTCTTCATTGTGAATTCACCCTTCCTTGTGCTCTTCTCTCCCCCCTTCAGGGAACAGGGACAGCGGGCTCTTTTAGAGGGCAGTCCTGATTAACTGGGCTTCACTGACGACTTGTTTGACTTGTTTCCCGGAGATCTGACTCGAGGAAGGAAGGCGGCCAAGTTCACGTCCTCTTGCTACTCCGACTGTCACTGAAATAATCACGCCCCTTAAAACCTCATTATCTGTCTTTGCTCTCCTCTGAATTTATTCATTACCAAGCTCCCAACCCCAAACCTTTTATCCACCTGTCACTCAGAGAAACGGTGCGCCCTCACTTGACATGGCTGCTTGTTTGGCTTCACTTCCCTCAATGACAATGGCAGGGGGCACTGAAGATGTTTTACTGTTTTCATAACCGAGCACTATGGTCCATCCTCCCCAGAACTGCACAGAAAACACAGCAATCTGGGTCCATTATCTGTATTTTATGTACATTTTAGAGCATCTAAGTTCATAAACCAAGTATCATGTGCTAAGGAAAGTACTAATGGAAATGGGTTAAACAAATTGCTCATGGGCCAAATGTAAATCCGTATTTACAAGCAATAAAACACCAGCTATGATAGTCCCTTCATCTAGATTGAAGAGTTCCCCGGTCACGAGTCGCCTTATTACCAAACAGGATCTTAGAGAGTACCACCGATGAACATGTGCTATCCATCACTGCTTTCACACGCACTGTGACAACCTCACACACTTAAAAAGGTCCTTTTCAGATTATATATCGATAACTTCCCCTCATATTTCTCGACTAATGTCATCGCACGCAAACTGGTGGCTAAGCCTCGCGAATCCTCTAAGATTTCTCACTGAGAACCATGTTATTTACACAACTCCTGATGCACTTCAGCTACACTGAAGCCTAAACAGAGCGTCTTTCATGTCAGACGGAGGACATGGGGTGACGTGCTAACCGTCTGGCTGTTTCAACGCTCTCTGCTCAGGCTGGGTTTATTAACTTGAGATCACAGTGAGATGAATGAGCTTTCAATGAGCCTTGAAATGTGTAAAGAGTTCGGTCCTATCATTTAGTGAGCTTTTCAAATACTGCTACTGCTATTGCACTTTAACTGTAACTGAATCAAATACTGCTATTGCACTGTAACCCGGAAAAATAACGTTACATCCATATTTGCACAGTATCTGCACAGTATTCACTGCACTGTAACCTGGGAAATAACGTTACATCCATATTTGCACAGTATTCATTTGCACCATGTACATATTTTATATTTATAACTATTTTTAGATTTTACATTGTGTGTTTTTGTATTGTGTGTGTGTTGTTTGTTGTTTGTATTCATTTTAAACTGCACTATGGATGAGAGAGAAACGCAATTTCAATCCCCGTATGTCGTGTATATACAGTGATTGACAATAAAGTTGACTTTGAGACTGGTGCTGGTACCTCGAGTCAAATTTAACTGCACGCTCTCCTGTACGCAAAGGCTTTGATATTCACACAGAAGTGGCCTAAATTCCTCTGGTTATTTCAGTATTTCAGTGCCGTCTTGTGCATCTTAAATCCCACCTCAGATATTGGCCGTAAGGCTGCAGGTGTCATGTCAATCCACTTCCACCTCCCCAATCCCACAGCGTTGTCTAAGGGCTGGATTCAGTCAACACGTGCCCTTCACAGTACATGCAAGTGTTAGTCTTTTTCACACAATTTGATAAGTTAATTTTGCTTATGAGAAGATATGAAATAAGATAAATAAATCTAAGACTTGAATTTGAGCAGACAGTACAATAGTCTCATCTCTCTATTGTTGAGATGCTACAAAGGGCATTGCACTGACCCTGGACATATTACGTAATATAAATTAATTACAGGAAAAACACAGATTTCTAGAGTACCTAGCTTCAGTGTATAATGTTTAGATGTCGAAGTTATGTGTGTGTGTGTGTGTGTGTGCGTGTGTTGTGTGTTTGTGTGTGCATGTGTGCGTACATATGTAATGCATGTGTATATGTTTGTGTATGTGTGTGTGTGTGTGTGTGTGTGTGTGTGTGTGTGTGTGTGTGTCTGTATGTATAAGTGTTTGTGTGTCTGTATATGTATGTGTGTGTGCGTGTGTGTGTTTGTGTGTGCATGTGAGTTTGTGTGTGTGCGTGTGTGTGTTTGTGTGTGTGTGGTGTGTGTGTGTGGTGTACGGATGTGTGTGTGTGTTTGCATGTGAGTTTGTGTGTGGGTGTGTGTGCGTGGGTGCGGATGTGTGTGTGTGTGTATGTGTGCGTGTGAATGTGTGTGTGTGTGTGTGTGTGTATATGTTTGTCTGAATGTGTGTATGTGTTTGGGTTTGTGTGTGTGTCTGTGTGTGTGTCAGAGTTTCCGTTATCCGGGAAAATCTGTTGAAGTCCGACATATTTAAATCTCTCCGGTCATAATGTCCGGTGAAAATAATTCCTTCTAAGCACAATTTGAATTGTATTAAAACAGGCTAAAATTTAATTTCCACATATCCTTCTATTAAAAATGAATCTTAATTTTTTTTATGAATGTGTAGGCTATAGGCTAGCCTATGCGATGAACAAAATAATCGTTAAATTTGTTTCATTGTTGTGTCACTCTGATAAAGCGCGCGCTCGGATTGAATGCCATAGCCTGCCTAACCACCATAACGGCAAACAGCGACGAGCGAGAGAGATCAGACATGGCCAAACAAGCAACCCTGAACAAGTACTTTCTGAAACCAACTAATGACAATGATGACAATTAGTCTGAGATACAGTCGGAAGAGGGTTCTCTCTGCAGAACCGAATAAAAACGCAGCGAAGTCGCCTTGGGGAGGACAAGGTCACAAGGCTTATGCGCATTGCAAGCTGTGGAGAGACACCTGGCACCTTTGATTTTAAGTGGGCAGCTGCACGCTTCACTGCTGCGAAAAAGCGTAAGAAGTAAAATCATATGAGCCAGCAATAGGTTATTTTTTTGTTTGTTTTCAAATAGTTTTTATTCAATTTTATTTTATCTGAGAAAAGGTCTGTAGCGAACGGAAATGATTTGATTTCAAGTCGGCAGCAGCACGCCGTAATTAAAATGTTATGAGCCAGATAGGCCTACATGTAACTTTTTGTTTGTTTGCAAATAGTCTTTATTCTGTTTTATTTTATCTGAGAATATGTAGGCCTAACGCTGAAGTAAATTATTTGTGTTTACGTGTTGCCCCAACGAACGTAGGCTAGCGTAATATTTATTTATTTATTTTTAAAATAGCGTTATGCACGTGAGTCTATTGACGGGACTTATTTTATTTGGAATATAATGTATAAGCAAAAGTAGCCTACTTTTCAATAAAAAATATTATATGTGTGTGTGTTTGTGTGTGTGTTTGTGTTTGTATTTGTGTTCATGTACTATGTGCCTGCATGTGTGTGTGTGTGTGTGTGTTTCTGTGTGTGTGTGTGTGTGTATGAATCACACTTGAATAAATACATACACATTCGCACGTGTGCAGAAACATAACCATATTTGCGATCCTGCATATTTGCCCCATAATGGCATGATGCGCGATGACACCTGAGAGGAAACAGGCTGGATCTCTGCAGAGCTCCAATCACACGGCCTTTCAGTTCCACGCCTGGGAACCATATGAGCAGCGCATGATCTGGGAAACACATCCCATAATAACCCTTATCATTGAAATGAAACAGGGCCAGGAGATTTATTTAAACCATGTTCAATTATAGGGATATCTGACAGGGCTTTTCAGACTTGTGGATCTGTGTGCCCAGCAGTCACTCGGAAAGGCATTAGCATAAGACGAGCTTAAGCCATCGCCACTGCCAATTTACACGATACTATGCTCTATCATGGCTGTCACCCCTCATTACCAGCTTGTTCTCACTCCGTAACCCACCAGATACGCTCTGCGTTTAGCTCTCCGTTTAGTCAACGCAAAACAAACACGTCTGCTCCCTCGTTTTCATCGCAAAGATTACACTGCCTTCCTCATGTGTGGGAACATCCGTTTCGGTGTCTGTTGTGAAATTTTGTCGCTTTCGATAAACCACAGCGACATAATGCGTCATAATGTGGCTTCTGAGGTTTTGAAAAGGAAAATAATTAAAGGTAATATTCATCATGTTGTCTGTAGGTTAGGAGCGCATGTTTAATCCAAGCGTGGCAGCCATGAAAATAATAATAATACAATATTCCATACACTCTCATACAGAGAAAGGTACATGTCGTTTTTGTACATTGCTAATTATTATTTACTTGGCAATTTTCCTGTAATAATAATAATACAATATTAAATTAGTAGTCGTAGTAGAAGAGCTGTAATAGTATTCATTTTGTTATTATGAATAATTATAATTATAATATACTTTTTTTTTTCTCACTACAATAAAATAAAAAATTGTTTCAGATTTTTTCTTGTTTTTCTCCCAATTTGGTAGCCAATTATACCCTCTATGTATTTTGATTTACCCTCCCCACACGAGTCCACTGCTCATCTCTACGAGGCAACCGAATTCTCAGAGGGCAGCGAACTCCGTTTCCTTTGAGACGGAATTCGCCCACTCATGTTCTGGAGACTCCTTACATACTTCACAGCGAGCTCATGCAGGCTCACCCTCCCCCTTCCCCCTGGGGGCGGACAGCCAAACGCCACCCCCGTTCAGGGCTGACGACCACGGCCGGTCTGGTAGAGACGGGTTTCGAACCACGTCCCTGACAGGCAGCGCACACCGTATCGGACCAGCCTAAATACGGTGCGTCACGAGTTCTTGTACAATACCCCCTGGCAGACATAGACAGCTCTAATGATATAAAAAAGGAAAAAGTCAGAATTGAACACAAAAAGGAAGAGTCCCTAATTCAACAGCCCTCTCTTATTTCATTACATGTCAGATAATCAAATTAGAAAAGGGGGCTAATGAGAGCTTAGCTCATAGCACATGATTAAAGTGTCACTGTTATGCCACACAATGGTAATGTGATCAAGACAATTCTCCTCCAACAATGTTCAACGCCCTGGCCCCTCCCACCTCAGCTTCAGGACTCATTCGTGAGAGTGTGCGTGCGCACAGTCCAGCAGCTGTTTGGATCGGCCCTGCTTCCCCCCGGAAGTTCTGTGTGCCTGAGCGCCCGGGACATGATCGCACCAATCCCTGAGAGAGATCACATACAGTCCAGCTCTTACGATCCCTGAGAGAGATCACATACAGTCCATGTTGGAGCTATAATGAGAATTTAAGTTAAGAACCTGTGAGTTATGTTATGAGTTACATTTATTATGCATAAATATGGAATGTATTTACTTATTTGATTTATGAATGTCAAGAATAGTAAATTGGGTCACCTACCTCATACTCACCTGTGTTTGATGTTGGGGACACGCCCCCTGTGCCCTGTGCGCAAGCTGGCCTACCAGCTTTAAATGATTGAATGAAAATGTTTGGCTAGCAGGTTAGATGGCGGAGAGCAACAGTTTTCCGACCACATTTCATATCACATTTCATATCCCATTTCATACATTTCTATTGGATTATTAGAAGTAAGGTAAACGGAATCCTGCGCAAAGTTTGTTTTGTAGTTTGGAAAAGTCAACCGGAGTTTTTGTTAATAAATCGTATTTCAGTTTTTATACAACTCCTCCGTGCGTGCTTTCTGGATTATGTGTGTCGGCAACTCCCCGCCTAACCTCAAGTGGCTAAATGGTTTTGGTTATATGGATTAGTCACTACAAAGTCGGAAAACTCAAGCGAGCCGAAGGATTACTACGAAGGAGATTCGAGGACGCACGAAATGGGCGCCTGGATGAATTCCGAATGGCCGGTCGTGAGTAAACAATGAATTAATAAAGGTTGTCCAGCCAATTGTTTGATCATGCGTAACATTGACGCAAGTGCCGCCGCACTATGAATGAGAATCAAAGTTAAAGGTGCTGTGTATAATGAAATGGAAACGTATCGATGAGCTGACTTCAAAGGACACTTGTGCATAAAGTAAAGTGATTGTTTTAACGCAACTGATACAGCGCGTTGCTGTGAAGGAATCTGTGTTAACGAAATACCGCTCTATGGTTAATGGAACGCAGCTCATAAAATATCAAACACATTACGCTGACCAAACTTGTGAATGAAGTGACGGCTTGTGTTGTTGAATTAAAAGTGAAAGCATTGTTGCGCGCTGCAGGCCTACTAGAAAGGAAATGCCCGACGTCATAAAATAGGAATTTAAAGCATTAAAAGGAAAAGGTCTAAAGGACTTCAACCAAACTATTAACAACTTAATTCAACTAAAATAATGGCTGGAAAAGGATTTAAGACTGCCGCTGAGGCAGAGGAGCATCTAACATCACTAATTGCAACCCGCAGGGGTAAACTGTCAGTATGCACAAGGAAAATGAATGAAATAAAACTTATTCTTGTGCCGGGCGGAGATGTGGACCATGTTCATGAATGTATGGACTTGTTCAACCAAGCTGCTGATGGACTGGAGAAGGTGCATCTTTCTGTGCAAGAGCTTTTATCGGATGAGGAAAAGGAAAATGACAATGAGGAGTGGTATGAGCCCAGAAGGATGAATTTCATTTATTTTGTGAAGGAGGTTGAAACATGGATAAAGGCACAAGGAGAGCAACCACACATGGAACTAAAGGATGTTGATGTGGAATCAAAGGAGGTTATCAAACCATCAGATAGTGCCTCTAACATGTCTCCTAAAGGATCCAAATCCTCAAAATCATCCCGTTCTTCATCAGCATCATCTAAGACCTCTGCTGCTGCTAAAATAGCGGCCGCTGAAAGGCAGCTCTGGAGGCTCGATCAGCCTCCTTAAAGTACATCCATGCACTAAAGATGGAAGAAATGGAAATTCAGTCAAGAATGGAAGAGGCGGAACTAGCAGCACAAATAGCCGCAGCGGAAGCCAAAATAAAAGTTTTCCTAAGCGAAGATGAGTCTGAGCCACAAGGGGATGCTATGAATGAATATCATGATGGGGCAAGCAAGGCATCTGCACCACCAGATGAACCCACACTTCCTGACATCTCTGCTGTGGAGTTTATTCAAGTGGCTGCTGTACCCAAGACCCCATTGCAGAGGGCATTCCGGGGTATACACAGTAGCCCTCAGGGTGGCGCTGTTGTATCAAGTCCCCAAGGACAAGATCCAGACATCAGTAATGTCTCTCAGGAGAATATCAGTGTGATGGTGCAAAAACAAAATGAAATTGCTGAGTTGGTGGTCAGACAGCAAAATCTGTCCCTGCTACCAAAGAGGGAAGTAACAGTGTTTGATGGGGATCCACTATCCTACCAGTCTTTTATCCATGCATTTAAACATCTCATAGAGGACAAGACAAGTAGTGGCCAAGACAGGCTCTACTTCCTTGAACAATTCACATCAGGTCAGGCCAGAGATTTGGTGCGCAGCTGTCTTTATATGGATGCGCAAAGAGGATATCCAGAAGCTATGCAATTGTTAAAGAAACATTTTGGTAATGAATTGAAGATTGCAGATGCTTACCTGGATAAGGCACTGAACTGGACAGCTGTGAAAGCAGATGATGGAAAGGCACTGCATGCATATGCCTTGTACCTGAGGGGATGTTGCAATGCGATGCAAAGCATGGACTATATGGATGAACTAGATGTTACATCTACTTTAAAACTGATAGTATCCAAACTCCCATATAAGCTCAGAGAACGGTGGCGTTTCAAAGCATATGAGCTCTTTGAAAAATCAAGAACACGAGCCAAATTCCAACATGTTGTGGAGTTTATGGAAGCACAGGCCAACATACTATTGCATCCAGCGTTTGGAGACATTAAAGACAATGACCTAACTCCCAACAAAAGGCTAACTGCAAAGAGCCAAACCAGCAACTTGATGACAGCCAAGAGAGGCAGTAGCTTTGTCACTACCATAGCAGCAGCTGAAGCGTGCAATACCAAACAGGTATTTAAAGGACAGCAACAGCCTGAGACCAATGTTGCTACCTCAGTCCTATGTTGTTACTGTCAAGGCAAACATGCAATCGTGGACTGCTTCAAATTCAGATCAGAACCACATGACAAAAAGGTTGAGTGCCTGAAAAGGAATGGTCACTGCTTTGGATGCTTAAAGAAGGGCCATATGAGCAAAGATTGTAAAACACGCCTGGACTGTCAGATATGTCAACGCAAACATCCCACACTACTACACATTAATAGGGACTTGAAGCAGGGAACTGCAAGCTCCGTGTCCCGCAGAACAAGAGAGAACCCTCATCAACAGTCATGCACTGGTCTCAGCAGATCAAACAACAGGGGCGGTAAAGAATGTGCGTTGGCAATTGTCCCGGTTCAAGTTAAAGTTGCTAAAGGAAGCAAGTCGGTTCTGACCTATGCCTTTCTTGACCCGGGAAGTTCAGCTACATTTTGCACCGAGAACATCATGCACCAGCTGAATGCCAAAGGTCGCAGGACTCAGATTCTTCTGCGCACAATGGTGCAAGAAGGATCCATAAGAAGCTATGAGTTAAAAAGGACTGGAGGTAAGCAACATAGATGGCGATGGGCATATTGAGTTGCCTGAAGTATACACGCAAGTCAAAATACCTGTGTCAAAGGAAAACCTACTTACCCAGTCTGATTTGAAGAAATGGCCTTACCTCAGTGGAATCCAACTGAGAGATTGATGCTGACGTTGAATTGTTGATAGGAATGAATGTTCCTAAAGCCATGGAACCCTGGCAAGTGATTAACAGCCAAGGGAACGGACCGTATGCAGTCAAGACACAGCTAGGATGGGTGGTCAACGGACCACTCAGCTCTTGTCCTGCAACGGAGGAACCTGGAACAAGGTCAGCAACAGTCAACCGTATCTCAATGGAGAATCTGAAGGACATGTTGGTCAGACAATACAATCAGGATTTTCCTGAGAAGGAGAATGACGAGAAGAAGAGAGATGTCATGTGAGGACAGGAGATTCATGGACCTGGCAACAAGCTCTGCTGTGCTGAAGAACAGACACTACCACTTACCTTTGCCTTTTCGGGACAAGGATGTAGTCATGCCTAATAACCATGAGATGGCAGTGCAGTGGACAGTGAACCTTGCCAGGAGATTCAAAAAGGATTCTGCTTATGCTGCGGAGTACAAAGCCTTCATGGACAATATACTGCCAAAGGCTACGCAGAAAGGGTGCCTCAGGAGCAGCTCCATAGGAATGACGGCCACGTGTGGCACATACCACATCACGGGATCTACCACAAATGGAAGAACAAACTCAGAATTGTGTTCGACTGTTCCTCGTCATATAGAGGCCGATCCCTTAATGCAGAACTTCTCCAAGGTCCTGATCTGGCTAGCTCGCTTTAAGGCGTCCTACTTAGGTTCCGTCAGGAACGGATAGCCATCATGGCGGACATTGAAGCCATGTACTAGTACAGGTACATGAAGACCACCGCGACTTCCTCAGTTTCCTTTGGTGGCCAGGAGGGGATATGACGAAGCCACTGGAAGCATACCGGATGAATGTTCATCTCTTCGGGGCTGTGTCGTCTCCAAGCATCGCTAACTTTGCTCTAAAGCAAACAGCCTATGACAACACCCCCCTTTCTGCCCCTGCCCCTACACTGCACACACCTACCCCTTTCAGTTTATACATAGATGAACTTTTCACCATCATTCCACATCTACCTGGACTATCTGCATCTACTATGGACTGAATATTGTTGCAATGCCACTATGGATGGCTATGCAGCATGGACT
>JAINUG010000050.1:365000-397500 GCA_029706075.1 Aldrovandia affinis | reverse complement strand
TATATACATACACCAAATGCTACATTCACACATATACATACACCGCATGCTACATACACACATATACATACACCACATGCTACATTCACACATATACATACACCCCATGCTACATTCACACATATACATACACCGCATGCTACATTCACACATACCCATGCTACATTCACACATATACATTCACACAGATATACATACACCACATGCTACATTCACACAGATATACATACACCATGCTACATTCACACAGATATACATACACCGCATGCTACATTCACACAGATATACATACACCATGCTACATTCACACATATACATACACACACATGCTACATTCACACAGATATACATACACCGTATGCATTCACACAGATATACATACCACATGCTACATTCACACATATATACATACACCACATGCTACATTCACACAGATATACATACACCGCATGCTACATTCACACAGATATACATACACCTACGCATGCTACATTCACACATATACATACACCACATGACATTCATACATACACCACATGCTACATTCACACATATACATACACCACATGCTACATTCACACAGATATACATACACCGCATGCTACATTCACACAGATATACATACACCGCATATACATTCACATATACATACACCCCATGCTACATTCACACATATACATATACATGCTACATTCACACAGATATACATACACACATGCTACATTCACACAGATATACACATATACATACACCACATGCTACATTCACACCTATACATACACCCCATGCTACATTCACACATATACATACACCACATGCTACATTCACACATATACATACACCACATGCTACATTCACACATATACATACACCGCACCGCTACACACTCACACACAGATATACATACACATTCACATGCTACATTCACACAGATATACATACACCGCATGCTACATTCACACAGATATACATACACCACATGCTACATTCACACACATATACATACACCACATGCTACATTCACACAGATATACATACACCGCATGCTACATTCACACACATATATACATACACCCCATGCTACATTCACACATATACATACACCATGCTACATTCACATACATATACATACACCACATGCTACATTCACACAGATATACATACACCACATGCTACATTCACACACATATACATACACCGCATGCTACATTCACACAGATATACATACACCGCATGCTACATTCACACAGATATACATACACCGCATGCTACATTCACACAGATATACATACACCGCATGCTACATTCACACACATACATATACACCGCATGCTACATTCACACAGATATACATACATACACCGCATGCTACATTACACACATATACATACACCACATGCTACATTCACACACATATACATGCCTCACATGCTACATTCACACACATATACATACACCCCATGCTACATTCACACACATATACATACACCGCATGCTACATTCACACACATATACATACACCACATGCTACATTCACACAGATATACATACACCACATGCTACATTCACACAGATATACATACACCATGCTACATTCACACAGATATACATACACCGCATGCTACATTCACACAGATATACATACACCGCATGCTACATTCACACACATACATACACCGCATGCTACATTCACACAGATATACATACACCGCATGCTACATTCACACACATATACATACACCACATGCTACATTCACACACATATACATGCCTCACATGCTACATTCACACACATATACATACACCCCATGCTACATTCACACACATATACATACACCGCATGCTACATTCACACAGATATACATACACCACATGCTACATTCACACAGATATACATACACCACATGCTACATTCACACAGATATACATACACCACATGCTACATTCACACACATATACATACACCGCATGCTACATTCACACAGATATACATACACCGCATGCTACATTCACACAGATATACATACACCACATGCTACATTCACACATATACATACACCACATGCTACATTCACACATATATACATACACCACATGCTACATTCACACATATACATACACCGCATGCTACATTCACACAGAGACAGTTTTTTTACAAATCAACGCCTTCCATGTCCTGCAACTATATAACTAGAGGAAGGTGTTGTGGAGTGTCAGTTACAGTTCCTTAACACAGAGGTTGCAGGTTTGATTCCCAGTGGGGGCACTGCCATTGTGCCCTCGGTTAAGGTACCTAACCTGAATTGCTTCAGTAAAATTTCCAGCTGTATTAATGTATTATTTTAAAATGTAGGTTAAATGTAAGTTATGTAAGTCATCCAGCAAGAGGGCGTCTGTCATAGCAGCGCAATGTAAATCTGATCTCAGATCATTGGAGCGACGTTCACACACAGAGATGTGACGCGCAATGGGAACCAGGCTAAATACTGGATTCAGTCAACATTCCTCCTTGAATTAAGTTTGACTTTTTTTTACATAGAAGGCATTTAGCAGATGGTCTTATCCAGAGGAACTTAGGCAGTTTACATTTCTTCCTTGAGTTAACTTTGATAAATAAATGCAGGTGCTTCTTGTTTCGATATACAGCACATTTTAATTTGTTCATTTTTAATTATTATTATTTTTTCTCAATCAATGAAAACAAAGCTGTGCATATTGTCACTGAACTAACATATGAATCATCTCATCTCATCTCATCTTCAGCCGCTTATTCCTAGTTAGGGTCGCGGGGGGGCTGAAGCCTATCCCAGCATGCATTGGGGCGAGAGGCAGGAATACACCCTGGACAGGTCGCCAATCCATCGCAGGGCACTACATACACCATTCACTTACACACTCATACCTACGGGCAATTTAGACTCTCCAATTAGCCTAACGTGCATGTTTTTGGACTGTGGGAGGAAACCGGAGTACCCGGAGGAAACCCACGCGGACACGGGGAGAACATGCAAACTCCACACAGAAAGGCCCCCGGCCTGGATTAGAACCCGAGACCTTCTTGCTGTGAGGCGACAGTGCTATCCACTGCACCACCGTGCCGCCCATATGAGTCATATTGTAATATAATAATATAACATATGCCATTTAACAGACGCTTTTATCCAAAGCAACTTACAGTAGTGAATGTATACATTTTTCAGTATATGTGGCCCCAATGAGAATCGAGTACTGAGCCAAACAAAGCCACAATAGACCTGGATGAAACCACCCTTAACTTTAATTTACAAATAAAAGTAAGCGGTTTTTTTTCTTCTTACAAACACAGTTTGGTAGTTGGGGAGTTTGTTTTGGCATTTGTTGAACTCTCCAACTGCTTTTGTTTGGGGGGAAAAAAGTTTGAAAAAAAATAGCTTTTCATGTGGAGTAAAAGTTCTGGACGAATGTTAGATTGGATCCCGGCCCATCGTCACTGTCGTATTGGAACTCAGCCACATTGCTTTTATTTATTCATTTATTTTTTAATTAACTTTACTTTTAATCAACGCTGATAGTAATTCAATTTTTAAAATAATCATAATTTAATCCTCAAACTCACCGACCCTAAAATTAATATGAACAGCAACAACAAGTCTAACACCAGTCTACTCAATCCTCTCTCTGTATTAACAGTCTAACAGCAGCCTACCCAATCCTCTCTCTGTATTAACAGTCTAACACCAGCCTACCCAATCCCCTCTCTGTATTAAGAGGAAACGCATAACAGAACATTCTCCATGTTCTGAGCCTTATGGGTAAATGAGTCACCATGTTCAGAGCCTTATGGGTAAATGAGTCTCCATGTTCAGAGCCTTATGGGTAAATGAGTCACCATGTTCAGAGCCTTATGGGTAAATGAGTCACCATTTTCAGAGCCTTATGGGTAAATGAGTCTCCATGTTCTGAGCCTTATGGCTGGATCAGTCTCCATGTTCTGAGCCTTACCCCTCAAACTAACAGGGGGCGATTCGGCGACGAGCTGCCGGAAATGCATTGATTCTCTATGAGAGTGGGCGACTTCCGGCGACTTCTGCCGCTTGACCGATTGGCCGATTTGTGGGCGTGGCGGCGACACAGAAAAGTTGAAAATTCGGAACTTTCGGGCGATATCGCCCGGTAAGAGCCAATCAAATTCATGTCTTGCTCTTTTTACCTTCCACGCGGAAAACCAACACAACACCAAAATTGTGTTCCTAGTTCCGACACTTCAACATGAATGAGGAGAAACTGTCAACAGCGGTCTGCAGTACCCCCATACTTTATTTAATCCTAAAAGCATAAATATTTATAGCTAGCTAAACTTATATGGCATACATACATCTTATTTAATGCTTGTGTTGGTTAAAAGGCTATTTTTTATCGCATGGGTACGTTTGGAAAAACGTTTGGAAAACGTACCGGAGACAAATTGCGAGTTTTTTCCAGTGCAAGTAAATGGCCGCAATTGTAAAAGCCTTCTGAGTTTGAGTTTGCGGTTCGTGATTGAAGGAAACAATACTGCTAGCCAACTAATATTTATAATAAAGATTCTCAAAATCTATGATGAACTATTCGTTTACCATGCAAAAATTTTGTAAGCACGTCGGAAGCATTTTTGAGGAAGCCAGTCAAGCGTGGTGAATGCCCACTGGGCGATTTATTCGCCTAGTATCGCCCCCTGTTAGAATGCGGGGTTATGGCTGGATTAGTCTCCATGTTCCGAGCCTTATGGGTAAATGAGTCTCCATGTTCAGAGCCTTATGGGTAAATGAGTCTCCATGTTCAGAGCCTTATGGGTAAATGAGTCACCATGTTCAGAGCCTTATGGGTAAATGAGTCTCCATGTTCTGAGCCTTATGGGTAAATGAGTCACCATGTTCAGAGCCTTATGGGTAAATGAGTCTCCATGTTCTGAGCCTGGCTTCATATTCTCAGCCTTAAGCGATGTTTCACCAGCAATAAAACTCCAGATATCCCCCCGGACACACAGACCGGCATTCTCAGCCTCATTCTGAAACAAACTGTGCGTAGAGGAAAAAATAATTAAAAGACTGGTTTGTAAAAAAAAGAAAAAAAAAACTATAAAGAAGGAAAAAAACAATTAATTTGAGCCTTAATAATTAATTTT
Organism: Aldrovandia affinis; assembly: GCA_029706075.1. Lineage (NCBI taxonomy): Eukaryota > Metazoa > Chordata > Actinopteri > Notacanthiformes > Halosauridae > Aldrovandia > Aldrovandia affinis. The sequence goes on along the minus strand of JAINUG010000050.1, from coordinate 392,357 downwards.
CTGGTCAATGATCTAACTAACAATTATTCTGTGTAGGAGCTAATCATGTGGAAAATAAGAATTAGCCCAACCTTTACTGTTTGTGTGGTTGCCAGGCAGCAAGTCCCCTGTTTGGTGTGGGAGCGCACGAGTCTTGAATAGTGGAGCTGGCGGGGTTTGTGGGGGGTGGCCTGGTTGGCAAGGAGGCTGCGGGGGGTTTGGGGTGTTGGAGGGGGTGCGGGGGCTGGGCAGAGAGCCAGATTGTTTTTCTTGCCCTGGGGTTTTTCCCATGATGCCTCACAGTTCAGTATTAAACTCAGAAGGGTTTGAGCGCTGAGGAGCGTATTCGAACCCGAGGAGCGTACTAATGCAGCGATCACACAGAGGCACCAGGGGCCAACACAGGGGGCGATGCCTGGGCCCCACCCAGGGGCCAAATCCAGGGGCCAACACACAGACCGAAGCCCTTCCCCCTGAAGGACAGAATCCACCACCACCCACATCTCTGCACCGCACAGCACAATCTTATCATACAATTACTATAAAATAACAACGATAACTACATTTGGGACAATTACATGGAATAACAATTATTATATTTGCTAGTTATTACTGTAGCCCCTGAAGCCAAGATGCCATTTAGTTTATTTAAGTGGCTAATTTACCTTCAGCCCAGCAACGCAACAATGGAGGGTGTGGGGGGCAGAGGGCACAGTTATGCTTTGTCTCTATCAGACTACAGAACCACAGATACATTCTCATAAGCAGAGTTATTGTTTTTCTCTCGCTGGCTGGCAGTGGCGTGATCCGCTATCGTGATCATTTGTCATTTGATAATTTGTCACCACCAGTTACAAATACCATTTGGGAGCGGCGGATAGCGTAGCGCTCTAACGCACCATATATCGCCTGGTCCGATGCGAGTGTGGCTGCCTATCAGGGACGTGGTTCGAAACCCGTCTCTGCCAGACTGGATAATTGGCAACCAAATTGGGATAAAAACGGGGAAAAATGAGAAACTATCCATTTTAAAAACACGTGTTTGGGGTGAGAGAGAGAGCGCGCTGTATCCCCCTGCCCGCCCAAGTGGATCATTCGATATATACACACCACGCGGTTCAGATGTAGAACAAGCGAGGATCGATATCATGTACCGGCGTCACTCTCCTGAAACTGAGCGCGTTGGTTCAGGGGCGGAGTGTGAGCGACTGTTCAAAAAGGGAGGGCTCGGGGAGACCTGCATGCTCTCAATGTGGAACCTGCATGCTCTCAATGTGGAACCTGCATGCTCTCAATGTGGAACCTGCATGCTCTCAATGTGGAACCTGCATGCTCTCAATGTGGAACCTGCATGCTCTCAATGTGGAACCTGCATGCTCTCAATGTGGAACCTGCACACTCTCAATGTGGAACCTGCATGCTCTCAATGTGGAACCTGCATGCTCTCAATGTGGAACCTGCATGCTCTCAATGTGGAACCTGCACACTCTCAATGTGGAACCTGCATGCTCTCAATGTGGAACCTGCACACTCTCAATGTGGAACCTGCATGCTCTCAATGTGGAACCTGCATGCTCTCAATGTGGAACCTGCACGCTCTCAGTGGGGGAACCTGGGCAGAGCAGAGATTCATCTTCCTTTCTGCTTTTTATTTAGGGAAGGGGGGGGTTAGAGAAATGATGGCTCCCTTTGTGTTTGTGTTCCCACTCATAGAGTATAATACTGTTGTTCTTGGGACTGATCACATGGGGGAAAAGTAATGTGGGGGAGGGGGGGGGGGGGGGGGGTGAGCAGCAGCTGTACACATTCTGGAGAACACACGCACTAGTGTGCACCCTCCTGATTCAACGGAGGACTTTGTCATCGTAATTTGCACCATTTAGGAGCCTCCGTGTGCGATCATACATGATGCACCTGCACTGTCTCTGGTGTTGGAGTGAGAAACGGGACATGTTTGAATACTGCTTGAGGCACTCTGATGCCCAGTATCAACCGTGTGCTTCGAGCTCCGAGCTCCAGCCTGCCCTGGTCTGCTCTGAGCTCTGAACTCTGGCCTGATCAGCTCTGCTCCGAGCCCGTCCTGTCAGTGTGATCTATATTTGCTTCGGCTAATTTGTGCACCTTCACTGAAACACGGTCACAGCTGCCAAATCCCTGTCCCGCAAGGGAGCCTGGTCCCGCTATCAGCCAACACATACTGTATATTTTAGGATTTAGGATTCTCCTTTGACCTGATTTGGGAGATATAATAGAGGCCACACTTTAGAGATACGGAGCTCGGTGTAGGAGGAGGAAGAGGAGGAGTGAGGAGAAAGAAGGGTAGGAGGAGGAGGAAGAGGAGGAGGATGAGTGAGGAGGAAGAGGAAGAGGAGGAGGTGGAGGAGGAAGAGGAGGAGGAGGAGTGAGGAGAAAGAAGGGTAGGAGGAGGAGGAAGATGAGGAAGAGGAGGCAGAGGAGGTGGAGGAGGAGGGGGAGGAGGAAGAGGAGGAGGAAGAAGTGGAGGAGGAAGAAGTGGAGGAGGAGGTGGAGGAGGAGGGGAGGAGGAGGAGGAGGAGGAAGAGAGAGAAGGAAGAGGAGGATGAGGGAAAGACAGATCTGCCTCCAGATTTCATCTCAATTCTGAACCCGGCTAGAAACTCGTCTCCAGTGTCAGCTCCATTCCAGAAAGTCAATGAACTCAACCTGCTTTTATAACACTCTTTATTTTATTGTATTATGTTTTTATGACGTCTGCGGCAGGACGTTTTATGTATTTACTTATGGATTTATGTATTGGCTCATGTGAGAAATGATGTCAGCCACGGTTGTGTTTCAAAACAGTATTTCATAAACGTTATCACTAGAACTCAAACATCTGTGTGAAACATGAGTTCATAAGCGTCATCACTAGAACTCAAACATCTGTTTGAAACATAAGTTCATAAGCGTCATCTCTAAAACTCAAAAATTCTTTTTGTTGTAAACATTTTAATCTCCGATTGCTATTCACAAAACCCTATAAAATATGCGCCTACAGTTTCAAATCCCACCAAAGTTGGCCACGGCTCAGCTACTGGCAACAATACAATGTTTGCTTTTGAGTTCTTCAAAAACACTTTCTTAAAGGGGAGAAAGGGGGACAGGGAGGCACAGAGCTGTGACCAAGTCACTGTTATGCAAGTCATAAATAAGTCTCAAGTCTTAATCTTCAAGTTTCAAGTAAATCCCGAGACATGAAGGGTTAAATCTCAAGTAAAGTCCCAAGTCACCGTGTTCAGGTCAAGTCAAGTCAAAAGTCCCCAAATTTCAGGTGTCAAGTCCTCAAGTCACATTCAAAAAGTCTCTCGAGTCATCCAGCTCAAGTCAAGTCTAAGTCAAGTCTAAGTCAAGTCTCGAGTACTTTTATTTTTGCAAGTCAAGTCTGAAGTCATCAAAACTGTGACTCGAGTCTACCACTCTGGGCAAGAAGCAAAGTGGATCAGTGTGAATGTTTGTTTTCACACGGATCTTGGAGCACATTCTCCTCCTCCTCCTTGGAGCAGGGTGCCAGAATGTTTTTGTGGAACGTGTCCTGCCTCTGATACACGTACGTTTCTGGATTATGTGAATCTAATTTGCACATCCATTACGGATCTCAGCAGTAATCGTTTCAAGGTCGGTCGAGCCCCTGAAACACAGCGCAGAATTAGCAAAGAGAGGAAGTCTTTCCAAGATCCTTCCAACATCTACACTTTTCTAAAAGTCTACAACAATGCTGTGAGGACACATTTTATTATATACTCATATACTGTATATATATATACTGTATATATATACTGTATATATTATAGCACAGGCTTTCCTAGAGGAAGTGTCTTCCAGTACGGATAACAGCAGTGCCATTGGTACTTGATCCAAACTTAAGTGCAGGAGGCCAGATTCTGTCTCATATCGCTACTGTGAGGACAAACAATGGCAGGATCTGGGGAGCACAATTCAGTGATGGGGACACTGTGTTGTAAGAGATGCTGGCTTTCTGATGAGATGCTCAGCTGACCGTACGTGGCACTCATTGAAAGGGTACAGATATTAATGTTAGAGATTTCAATATATTTCATGCTTTATGTACAGTTATTGCAAAGACGGCAATGTGATCTCAATCACGGCTTGTTTGATTTTGTTTTAGCAGAAATGGGCATTTATCAGTTTTTTCTTAAGAACTCTATGTTAATGTTAGTGTCTGCAACAGATTCACACAAAACTAGCTCTCTTAATCTGTTCAGCAGCTGCTACCATCCCCACTACACTACACTGTGTCGTACCAAATATGATTTCGATACCATCCTTGTTTCTCCAGATCAAATGATGTATTTATTAACTCGTGTTATTTAAATAGAGATAAAGGTTCATAAATAAACACAAGTGATAGGCTCAATTGCATTGGCCCACAGCGTTGGCATTATTTAAATAATTTATCCATACAATTTAAATCCTGCACGGAACAAGAGGCAGGATCATCTGTCCCTGGGCTCTCTGGGCTGTGTTTCGCAGTGCCTCACGTTTGCTGAACGCAAACGGTCAGAGCAGCCCGGACTGTGTGCTAGCCTGCGTTATCCAGCTCTGTTTGCATTACTGGGCCGTCTTGCTGTTTTGACAAACACACAAAATGCTAATCACTCAAACAGCACCACCGCTGTTCCCCCGTTCACCTTGAATTTTGTGCTCAGGATGAAATCGTGCCATTCGCGCTAATGCCAGCAGTGCGTTATACAGTTCAGCTCCTCACTCTTCCGAGCTCGTCTCGCACCCCCTCCTGAAGATTCTGACCTGCAGTCAGCGCTGTATTCATTGCTATTGTGCAATAATAAGTGCAATAAAAGTAACTGAACTCATTGGTACGGTAAAGTGAATATAGTCATAGAATAGTAGTAATATAATGGTATACAAAAATGAAATGCAACAAAGCAACAGTTCTCATTCAGAGAACACTCTTAAACGCAAACTGTGAAAATTGATCAATAAAACAAAAGGAATAAACCAGACTGCCACAACAGTTTCCGCACACCAATGATAATATTATGTATATATAATATGATCTACGTATATAACATGCAAGCAGACTCATATGAGAAGTGTCTGAATGTGACAGTGATCAGTTTTATCGCTCAGTCAGAGTTCAGTATCGCACTTCTTTTTTACCCCTGTTTCTCCCAGTTTGGAACATCTAATCGTATTCTAAACTGCGCTCACTGCAACCCCTCCACTGTCAATTTGGGAAAGCGTAGACAAGCACGAAACACATGAAGTCAGCCACCGCTTCTTTTCACACCTCACACAGACATGAGTCACGGGAGGAAACTTCATGTGCAGCTTCATACCAGCGTCCGATTGACCAGCAGCCCTCCCTCCCTGGGCCAATGCTACCGATTGACCAGCAGCCTCTTATCTCCCATTTCTTTACATACAATCCATTTATACAGGGCCAATGCTACCGCCAATCGAACCTAACCTTTGCGTTACAAGCCCAGTTCCCTAACCATTATGCTAACACTGCCGCCCTTATGCTTTGCCCTGCGGGGCTGCTGGCCACAGTCGGCACTGGTATGGTCTCAGAATGGAACTTCTGATTGGGCTTAGTACCATCCTAACAGGACTCAAATCAAAAGTGTGGATCAATTAGAACCAGTAAAACAAATCATTCATTTCACATCCACCTGAATATAAATGCAGGTGAAACACAATCAGGCACTGGCATACAGGCCTGTCAGTGTCGACTGGGCACATTAGCTACGTCTCTTTGGCTGTGAAAAACAACATCAGAATAAATCGATAAAATATCCTGTCTGAACCTGTGTTGTTTACAAAAACAACACATCGAAAAAATGGAGGACCTTTCCTTCCTAAAATCAGAGTTTCGTTTGTCAACTAAATTAAATTTTGTCAGTTGCTTTTTTCCTTCTGAAATTCTGTTTGAAACTTTTGTTTTGTTTTCACTTTGCATTACAGTGTGCACCTGAAAATCAAGAGAGGAACTTGAGACAGAGAGATGGAAGGCCCACTCTGCCTAAAACCTGTCAGCTATAACAGTACATTAAAGAATACTGTGACATAAACAGGAGTGGTGACATGGTCACACTTATTTCCAGATGAAGGCTATTTGAATCTCAATCATTTAAGCATAAGAACATAAGAACGTAAGAATACATAATGATGTGACTGGGCCGTTCAGCCCATCTAGGCTCGCCGTGTCCTAATCTAAAGAGTATCTAGTGCTGTTTCTGCCTCTACTACCCGAAAAGGCAAGCTGTTCCAGGCATTGACAACTCTCTGTGTAAAAAAAATACTTCCTAATATCCGTGTGGAATTTACCTTAAACTAATTTCCACCTGTGGCCTCTTGTTCTGCTAACTGAATTTATCTTAAAACAATCTTTGGTAGTTCACTTTGTTCATCCTTTTAGGGGATTCAATCAATTTTTTTCATCAAAACATCAATCAAATCCCCCCCTAAGTCTCCGTTTGCTAAGCTTGAATAGATTGAGCGTCTTGAAATCTATCCTGCTAACTTTCACTTTTCACTTTTACTTTTACTGGTAAAGAAACACAACACAACCTAACAAACATTTATTAGAAATGCATTGCGCTCTTCCCGCACACTTTGGGCGTGTGTTTATTTCTGGGACTAAGACCGATCAGTAGGACTCCCCAGCTCTCCCACCGGACTCTGCACTCTGTTTTATCACACATGTTTTTAACAGTAAATAATTCCCAATGTGATTTGTGATTTGTGATTTGTGACCGTTGCATAATTGCGTCTCGTGGAATCACACGTACAACTTAAGCCTTCTCCCTCCGTGATTAAGTGAACCAATCACAGGGGCCCGGTAAATAAGACGCTGAACAACCACTAGAAATGACCCCCCATATGGAAAACTACGCCCCCCCAACTCAAGCTTTCACTGAAAAAGCACAGTCTCTACTGGATACGTTTTACGCCCAGCTTCAGCCCAGCTTCAGCCTTCAGCACTTCTGCTAAAACGTTTCATGTTCTGAAATGATTCATCGCCACACTATCTCTGTATATCCACCAGCAGGCTTAACTACAGTACAAATGAAATGAAGGCCATTCATGCTGACAAACACACACGGGGATTAGAATCTCTCTCTCTCTCGTTTTTCTCTTTTTTGTTTATCTCTTTAATGTTGTTGTTTCTCCATGACATATTTTCTTCTGCATTATGATTGGCAATAACTCTGTGTATTATGTATAATATTATTATTATATAAAAACTGAGTGACCTCATAATTTCTCTTTCAGTTGCTCATTGTGTTGGACATGGTGCAGCAGTATGAGGCCATTAGCGTAGCTGCATTAGCGTAGCCGCTGAACCTCAAAGTAGAGACATTTCTCATTACACGACAGCAGTGATTTGTCACGTTGCGGTTTGTAACTCAGGTGTGTTAACACGGAGTGGGTCTGCCGTCAAACGTATTGTTTGAACAGATTATTTTAAGTGTGAACATTAGAGAATTAGAGGCCCAAATGTATCACCAAAGTGAAGTAGAGACAGACTCCAGGTTTTTAACCTGCTGATCACAGGAAGTGAAACGCTGGATATGAGGAGTTTATGCATCTGAAATCTGTGGAATCAGATCCCAACATTAGAGTCTGAACCCTGCACTTCCTCCTGCTCCCACACACACACACTCACACACACACACACACACACACACACACACACACACACACACACACACACACACACACACACACACACACAAACACACTCACACACACACATCTGTGGAATCAGATCCCGACATTAGAGTCTGAACCCTGCACTTCCTCCTGCTCCCACACACACACACACACACACACACACACACACACACACACACACACACACACACACACACACACACACACACACATCTGTGGAATCAGATCCCGACATTAGAGTCTGAACCCTGCACTTCCTCCTGCTCCCCCTCGTCTGTCCCAGATCAATGAAAGTGTGAAAGCCTCTTAGCAGTGAGGGCGCTCTGTCTGGCGACAGGAAGCCATCAGTGGAGAGGCAGAAACTCAGAGGCACACTGGACACTCATAGAGCCAGACTTCCTCTGCTCCAGGGAAATTAGCCTGACATTTCTCCAGCTATGGAATTACAGTATTGAACATCAATTATTTGTTGTTGATTTTAAATTTTTCTTACCTTCTCTCGATTGCATATAGATGGAGATTGGAGGCGTACATTTGTTTTTATTAAAATACAAACGGCATCATATCCTCTGAGAGTTATGGTGGAAAATGGAAAAGAAAATACTTGGAAAACTATTTTGATTATTCTAATTTTGAAAACACTTTCGCGACACTCATCCCAGACAACATGTTTGACGAACCAACACATGCAAAGAAGAATTGTGTTCCATTATTATAAAATCTGCATGAATTATACTGTTGTCTAAAATGTTAGGTTCTCCTCAATCGATTTGGCACATGCTCTCAAAACACTTCATAATTTAGCAAAACGAAATGCATGTTTTCATTGGAGGTGGCAGTGGCTCCGTGGTTAGTGGTTAGTGGCTCGGCTGGCAAGCAGAGAGTTGCTGGTTCAAATCCCAGGAAGGGCAAAAAAAACCATGAACTGGAAACCAGAAGGATGCTAGTTAACTTCCCGGGCCACTGCCAAAGTGCCCTTGAGCAAGGCACTGAACCCCTAAACTGCTCCAGGGATGCTGTGCTATGGCTGACCCTGCGCTCTGACCTCTCTTAGGAGAGATATGCGGAAAGACACATCCTTGTGTGTGTAACATGGCAAATGAAGAGTATTTATTTTATTTACATTTGTATTGTTTTCACACAAATGACAAAACAGCATACACCATTTTGCCAAATGTTACAAACTGGTGTCTAAAGTGTTAAGTGTGGGCACGGAAATTATATCTACATATGTATCCTGGGATATGTTTGAAATGAATATATTAAGGAAGCAAAGACCATGTCCTGTGTTTCAAGATAAAATCAAAACAGCATGTGCTGTAATGTGATTGGCTGGGACCCACACTGACAGGCCCTGTCCAAACCACAGAGAGAGGGCTTCTGTTGGGCGTCAGGGCAGACCCACTGCGATACTGGTCTGGTGTGCACACGTGGGTGTGTGAACCTGGTCAAAATGAATCATGGAAATAAATACATACTAAAATAGAGCTTCACGTTCCCACTTTAAATAACAGATTCAGATTCCCCTTTTTCTCACCTCTTAGGTTCAACAGGGGGAGAGCACACACAAACAAACTCTGTCACGCCATGCTCAGCCCTCAGCTTATGTTAAAAGGACATTCATCTGTGGGCATGAATTCAGTAAAAGTGCAATTATACATACTATACTATATATATATAGTTGAGCCTGGAGTGGTAGATTGTGTGTGGCAGTATTCAGTTTCACTCTTGGGGGGCGGTGGTGGGGAGGGGGTGGCAGTAATCCTTTCTGTGACAGAGTGCATGACCGAGAACAGCTGATGGAGAGAAGAGAGCTGGTGGAATAGTGTAGAGAATCTCTCGTTTAAAAAGCTGAATGTGAAAATGAAGAGATAAGCCCCATCCAGTGTCCTCACAAACACACACACACACACACACACACACACACACACTAACACACACACACACACACACACACACACACACACACACACACTCACACACACACACAGACACACACACACTCCACACTGGAGCAGAGGATGCTCTCATGAACACATTTTGTTTTCAAGGTACGGTCAAGGTGTAAAAATGAGCCAATGGCTAAAGCTAAAATGTGAATCGTGGGTCCTGTTCTCCAGAGGTAGCTTTGGAGTCAATGCATTTGAATGAACGCATGCATGCTTATTTTATTTGTTTCCTGTGGACCAACGCATACAATGGAAAGTGCAAATGGCCTGATGGATCTGGATGGTCTGAAGGAGCGTGCTGTTTCCTTTATTCCGTTACTCCACGAAGCGTTTCAGGAAAGCTGGGCTAAAAACCGGCCTGGAGCCTTTTTTTCCTGCTTTTCTCCCAATTTAGTGGCCAATTACACCTCTATTTATTTCAATTTGCCCAAACTCACCACCCGTCTCTACGAGGCAAGCTAATTCTGAAAGGGCAGCAAACTCTGCTTCCTTTGAGATGAAATTCGCCCACCCACGTTCTGGAGTCAAATGGTTTTGAACCCTTTTTTACAGTTAAGGAGTATGATCCTTTCTTCCGTTACTCTGCAAAGCATTTTAGGAAAGCTGGGCTAAAACCAGCCTGGGTTATTTGTGTCTCCCTTCTGACTTCCAGCTGAGGTGAGCGCTGTGAGCCACGATGGACCACACCCTCCTGTGTGTTTAAAATGGCGCCTGTGACAGACGTATGTGACCCAACGAAGCGGTCACGTTTCTCCCTCCACGGCCACAGGGATTCACTGACTGTGTGTTACACCGGGATTCACTTCACCGTTCAATCAGAAACTTTTACATCATTTGTTTTCCACCACCATCAACAAAACACCAAATTATGGAATTGCTCATGGAAGAATGGTGTTGCATCCCTCCAACAGAGTTCCAGACACTTGTAGAATCCATGCCAAGGTGCATTGAAGCTGTTCTGGTGAATCGTGGCAGCCCAACGCCCTATTAAGATAATCTATTTCAGTGTTTCCTTTATTTTAGCACTTACCTGTCTGTATCCAAATTTGTTTGTGAGCCTGAAGACGTCTACAATCACAGTCCACGTGCTTCCAATTCTCTCACAAGGGCCTCAAGTTTAAAATGCCTCCCGTTGTTTCCACTGACAGAATGCAAGACAGCCAGTGAAAGAGTCACCTCCCCTGAGCTCTACAGCTTTTACAGTTTCACATTCATGACAGATCAGCAACTTTCATTAAATGCAAGTGTTACTTTTTCTTCCCCCTTCACAAGCACCAGTTCATTGATCACCAAAACCAACTCACTAATCTGTTTGCATGTGAAGAGCAAAAATAAACTTTCACGTTTCAAGTCAAAGCTAAGGACTGGGTCCTGTCCTGACAGATGAAGCATCAAGATTGGGGCAGTCAAAATATCGCGGTCAGACGACAGCGTGGTCAGGATGTGACCACAGCGACCACAGAGAGCACTCCGTTCACCCTCGTTAAGTGCCAGAGGATGGAGAATGTGCCAAATGGTTTGAGGATGAGGTCATCGTGGTAATGGTGACAAAAAGGTTCTGTTAAAGCACAAATATTAGTTTAACAAATTTGTGTGTCTCTTTGTTCAGAATTATAAATCATAAAGGTCTTCAATATACTTTCAGAAGAAGGTACCATGTTGTATTAAAGTACAAATGCTTGTCACTGTGGCAGTACCCCTGTAGGGTACTGAATTGTACCTTTACTCAGAAAGAACATAATTTCTACTCTACTAATGATGTGGGTGTGTGTGGAGCTCTTATGTTGATGTGTGTGTGTGTGGAGCCCTTATGTTGATGTGGGTGTGTGTGGAGCTCTTATGTTGATGTGTGTGTGTGTGGGGCCCTTATGTTGATGTGTGTGGAGCCCTTATGTTGATGTGTGTGTGTGTGGAGCTAGCTCCGTGACTCTTTGAGGAGAGTCTGTCTGCTGAGGAAGAGCTCCAGAGATCCCCATCAGCACGTGCATTTATAACGCAATAATCCAAAACCTTTATGAATTATGCACTGCTGTGAAGGTTCTTTCATGTGCGGGTCAATATGCTGGACCCCTCCCCACCCCGTGCACCCCTTTGAAGCTTACACTGAAAGAGGGGAGAGAGGAAAGAAAGAAAGGCAGGAACAAAGAAAGAAAGAAAGAAATAGTAAGAGAAGTTAGAGTACACTCTCAGAAAAAGGGCACCTGGTACCTGTTGGTACTCATTTGTAGCCCCACCCATTTTGATGATCACTTCCTGTCACTAGTTGAACTAATGAATAGTTGAGCTCACAAAAAAAAAAAAAATAGCAAAATGTCAGGGACACGGTTTGAATCCCATCTCTGCAAGACCAGCCCTGGCCGTTAGCCCCGATTGGGGGCAGCATTTGGCTGTCCGTCCCAGGGGGAGGGGGGGAAGGGCACAAACTCGCTGTGAAGCACGTAAGGGTGTCTTCAGAAAGGGGCTTGCCCCATAGAGACAGGCGATAGGTTTGATAGATTTATGGGGGGGAGGGTTAATCTAAATAAATAGAGGGTATAATTGACTTCCAAATTGGGGAGAAAAAACAGGGGAAAAAATGTACAAAATGTAAAAAATAATAAAATGACAAAATTAAAATGAATGGTGAGTATAATAATTATGATCATTGTATCACGGCCCCGCCTCTTCTCTGCCCTGGTCCCAAGATGGTGGAATGACCTTCCCCACTCAGGACAGCAGAATCTCTACCCACCTATCTTCTGAAACAGGCTGAGAACTCACCTTTCAGACTTTACCTCAGTTTATTTACAAAACATGTATAATAACCTTTTCCTTTCGTATAACAGGTTTTGAAGCATGAAGGTGGGCAATGTCAGTGATTAGAGTGTAGCGTACCGGCTGATAGCTCCTAGCCATGATATCTACCTGTGTGAATGCACAAGTCACTTTGGGTAAAAGCTTCGGCCAAATATCCCAATGATAAACTGTAACACACCTCCCTGCCTGTGTATGGCAGAGATCAGAAGAATTAGATAACATATTGAAATGCTTACCAATATATATTTTTTGCTGAAAATGCCTGGAAATGACCCCAAACAGGGTAAACGCACTTGTGTTTTTTTGTTGTTGTTGTTAATTTGAGCCCTGTGACCCCCCTCCATCCTGTGGCTGATTCTCTCCACTCAAACGATCTCAGCCTGATGAGTTTAACCCCCCCACACCCCCACCTCCAGTGCTGCTTTGTTGACAGACAGTGCGCACATTGACTCATGTGGCTAAAATGAAAATAACGATTGATTTTCCTTCCGGCCTGTGATGATACAGCGACTAAATCGCGCCCTCGAGCAAGATGGATCGGCCCGGCGATTGTTGCCGTGACTACCGGATAAATCTATTACAATGACCGGATCGGACAGGGACTCATAGCCAGTATCCATGGCAATGTTACCGCCCCAAACGTACAAAAGCACCTTGAGACGTCGTGAGGTATTTGAGAGACCCCAGGGGCCTGTTTAATTTCATGTTAGGAGGGAAGAGGGGGCGTTTATATTCTGTGTTGGTGAGCCCTGACACAGAGCAATAAAACAGGCACAAACAAACGCTTCACTTTCACTAAACGTGTTTGACCAGTTTTAGGAGTCAGAGAGTATATTGTTCTTTGTAGTAAACGTGTGTCTGACTCCCAGCCTTTCTTTGGTTGTTGATTCATCAATATTTCTTTGTTTGTTTGTCTTGTTTTTTTTAGGTAATATTTTGGGCCCCTGTGTTAGAATGCACTCACACTGCACATTGTGGTTCTGTGTGGCTCAGTAGGTAGAGCATGGTTCTGACAAAGCTTGGTTGTGGGTTCCATCCCCATTGGGACCACATATACTGTAAGTCACTTTGGATAAAAGCGTCTGCTAAATGGCAAAATTAAAAGTGTTTGACCAGTCTGAATAGTCAGAGAGTAGATCACAAAGCATAAGTGAATAATGAAACAGGAAGTGTACCGTGGCGCTCATAAGTGAATAATGAAACAGGAAGTGTAGCGTGGTGCTAATAAGTGTGGAAGCTCGTGAGGAGCGGTTTTGGGGAGCGCTCAGATTTGTTACGGGGAGAACGACGGGTCTAATGATGAGCCGCTTGTTATTCATCCTTAAGCTGCGCTCACAGAAACACAACTTCATTATTATAACAATGCGCTCACAGCAACACAACTTCATCATTATAATACTGCGCTCACAGAAACACAACTTCATTATTATAACAATGCGCTCACAGAAACACAACTTCATTATTATAACACTGCGCTCACAGAAACACAACTTCATCATTATAACACTGCGCTCACAGAAACACAACTTCATTATTATAACACTGCGCTCACAGAAACACAACTTCATTATTATAACACTGCACTCACAGAAACACAACATTGCCAAGAAGGAGTTCTCTTTCTTCCTCGTAACAAACCAGAGATGTGTTTTTTTACTTTTTTTAAACTTTTTAGGCTGAAAGAGGTTTTCCATCGCAGTACAGTATCTTTGAGTCTTTAAACCAAGCATGGAAATAACTACCCACAATCTCATGTGCTACTGTAGAGAGAGAGCGAAAGGGAGAAAGACAGAGAGAGAGAGAGAGAGAGAGAGAGACAGAGAGAGAGAGGGAGAGAGGGAGAGAGAGGGAGAGAGACAGAGAGAGAGAGGGAGAGAGAGAGAGACAGAGAGAGAGAAAGAGAGAGAGGGAGAGAGACCGAGAGAGAGAGAGAGAGAGAGAGACAGAGATAGAGAAAAAAGATAGAGAAAGAGAGTGTGAAAGAGAGAGAGAGACAGAGAGAGAGAGAGAACAAAACATTGTGAAAACAAGTGAATGCAGGCTGTTCCATTCTCCCCAGTGAAGTCTTGGTTATCCAGACATTTTAAATGTGACTAATCCAATATGGTTCTCTTTTCTTTGATGTTGTTTTGTTTTTTGTTGTTGATTCTCTACTACTGATTTGCACGAAGCAGAAATGTCGTCTTTTAATGAGTAAAATGAGCCGTAGCCTCTACCTCCTGGCCACCATTTCAATTATATTTCTAGTTGGAGCATGACATTAATTCTGAAGTTTGGGGGGAAGAAAAGTCAATAAATGCTTGAGAATTTTTCACAGGGTAATTGTTTGATTGGATGTACTAAATTGCTAAGTGTGCTAAATCATTTGGAAAATGTATAAATGTTGAATAAAAGATTTATTTTGTTAAAACAACTTTATGTGCTTTTTACGATGTTCATGAATCAATGACCAATAGATTATTATAATAAAATAATGTATCAAATAAATTTTTACTAAAAATAAAAATAGTTTTAGAGACACATACATTCTGTTTCAACTGACCATTGATAAATGACAGAACCTACTTTAGATGAACTTTAGATGAGCACAGTAGACAGTAACGATCTTGTAGTGACCATACAGTGCACTGTACCTTTAAGAAGAGATCCAAACTCTGGTACCGCATGATGATGTCATAATAATGTCACCCCAGGCAACAGAAATGCCTCCTTTGATGGGTGTGAGTGGAGCTGGACAGTCGCCCTGCAGCTATGGAGAGTGTGTGCACTCTAGACATTTCTAGAGAAACCCCCCCCAGTGCTCAAAGGAGAGGAGATGACAGGAGAGAGTCGGACGTATTGTCCAGCGGAACGTAATGTCGGATAATGGACACCTGCTGAACCCTGAGGATGTTTCCTCCCCCGCTGAATGATTGTGCTGAACATCACTCAGGCCCACCAGCGGTCAACTCACAAAACACTGCACACCACTAACGCTGTATTAATGCTAAACATTACGCTATATAGCGCTGGGTATTATGTAAACGATGGTGCTAGATACATTTCTCTACTGAGACACAGAATGATTCATTCACAGAGTGTAGCGTGAGAGGCCTGAAGGATTAAGCAGAGAGCACTTTAGGTAAAGTGAGCAGGTCTTTAGTTTTGCAGACCCCCTGCCAAATGAGTCCTGGTAATATGCTCTCACCAAATTGAGATTACGCCGCTCAATGTAACCTCAGACAAACCTGCCAATTCTGTGCAGGGTGCAAACAGATGGCTGGAAGAACAAGCTTGCATTTCAGCTCATAACCCCCCCCATTTTATAACAAAGCTCGGGAAACATATCGTACCAAATCTGACAGAATACTTTTTGTTTTTTGTGAGATCCACCTGAAAAAAAAAAAGACCCCCCACCCAATACAGAATAGCATATAGTAAATCACATGTTTAATAGCAAATATGAAATATGTAGCAAGATAGCAGCTTGGTGTGCGTAATCAAAATGGCTGACAGAATTTTAGGGAGCTCAGGGGCAGGGTCATTGCTAGATAGTAACCTTATTTTTTCCCAGATCTCATGTATGCGCATTTGCATTACACTACATTTGCGCTTTTGGAAAAAGTGACACGTTTCAAAGACGAACATTAACCCTAACCCTGACCCTAATGCTAACCGTAACCCTAACCATAACCGTAACCGTAACCCAAATGTAACCCTAAGTGTAAGACAGCTGGAACGAGGGTTGGACGCTTTCGTCGTTACTATGGGGACTCAAACCTCGCGGGAGTTGGTGGACAAAATAGGGAAAAATAGGGTTATTATCTAGCCATGACCCAGGGGCAGGGCAGACAGGATTTGGTCGCTGTTGGGTGGCTGGTCATTACTGTCAGACGAGTCTCAGAGAGAGAGAGAGAGAGTCATGGCAGTGTTTGGGTGAGTCTAAGAGAGGGAGAGAGAGAGTCATGGCAGTGTTTGGAGTGAGTCCGAGAGAGAGAGAGAGAGAGAGAGAGAGAGAGAGAGAGAGAGAGAGAGAGAGAGAGAGAGAGAAGAGAGAGAGAGAGAGAGAGAGAGAGAGAGAGAGAGAGAGAGAGAGAGAGAGAGAGAGAGAGTTCTTCTCTGTGGCCGCTGTGGAACCAGGCGAACACAGATGGACTACAAGTGCCCACACATTTCCGACATCGTTTCCCAGAATGCTCGGTGGCACTCAGCTGTCACTGAAGATCAGAAAGATGTCGCCCCAGGGGTTCATTTCCTGTGCTTTTCTCTCAGAAGAAGAATCTTGTTTTTTTGGGGGGGGTTGGCGCTGTTCTCACATGTTTACACCAGTGATGCTGCAGGAGACAGCAGGCATTAGACAGAGGCAAGAGGAGAGAGAGATGATCATCTTGATGAAGAGGCAGGAGAGAAAGATGATCATCTTGATGAAGATGTTGTTCGTTAACAGGGCATGTTGGGCACACCTGAATCCATTTATTCCTTACACTGTCTGAGGGGCTAGAGGAAATATCACAGGAAATATGAAACACATCTCCATAAGGCCTGTTTCTGGGCTGAATCTATTATTACACAGCGAGGCCTGATGGATTCTGGTACTATTTTATGGGCTAAGGGTTATTTATGTGTGTGAATGTGTGTGTGTGTGTGTAATAGTGTTTGTATGTGAGTGTCTGTGTGTGTATGTGTGTGTCTGCATGTCTCTGTGTGTGTGTGTGTGTGTGTGTGTGTGTGTGTGTGTTTGTGTGTGTGAGTATCTGCTTACGTGTTTACATGTGCATGTGCATGTGTGTGTGGTAGTGTTTGTATGTGACTGCCTATGTGAGACATTACAGCCTTGGTGTAAACGCTGGTTTTATGGATTTATGGATTTATGGACTCTCATCTGCTCTCTCTCTCTCTCTCTCTCTCTCTCTCTCTCTCTCTCTCTCTCTCTCTCTATATATATATATATATATATATATATATATATATATATATATATATCTCCCTCTCTCTCTCTCTCTCTATCTCTCTATCTCTCCCTCTCTCTTTCTCTCTCGCTCTCTCTCTCTCTCTCTCTCTCTCTCTCTCTCTCTCTCTCTCTCTCTCTCTCTCGGTCCTCTCAAACAGAGCGTTGACAAACGATGCGCAGCTCACAGTAGATGGAGGAGTCGTGATGCCACTTGTAAACATGATCGCCATTCTGATTGCTTTCATTACTGCTCTGATTGTGGGATTGTTTATGCGTTGCAGATGCCTTTGTGGAGAGTGGCCATGTTTTACATGTTATCCACTCTCTCCGCTGGATATATCATATAATAGTAATAATATATATGCCATTTACCATACGCTTTTATCCAAAGCGACTTACACTAGTGCCTCCCCTGTGGTACTGTGTGACTTCAAGTACAGAACATTTCCCACAGCTTCAGGTGTAGTGTACCGTGTGTGGGTTCAGGCAGAATAGCTGTGACTCGAGAGATAATTGGGAATTGGGGAGAAAAAAAAGAATATCTTGCCAAATGGACACATTCAATTACTGTGCTTAGTGCTCTCGTAATCTGTCCTCTGGGGAAAGAACATCTCCTTTTATTAAAGAAAGAGAACAGCGAGCATGCTGCATGTGCTTGTGTTTTTGTGATCAGCACATTAGCAGATATGACCTGAGAGAGGCTGCCTCTGTGTTTTAATTCAAACAGTGACTCGATGTTCTGGAGAGATCCAGCAAAACGAGAACAAGTCACACATCCATCCTTGTTGATTTGCTTTTTCTTTCATTATTCTACGTTTCAAAAGTGAATTAGCAGAGTGAGTATCTGTGTCACTGATACAGGATCAACGGCAAATAACACACACACACACACACACACACACACACACATACACACACTAATACACACACAGGCACACACACACTCACACACACACACACACACACACACACACACACACGAATACACACAGGCACACACACACAAACAGCAAAGTTCTACACTCACTTCTTTAAAAAAAATATTGTAAATTAGTTTTAGATTACATTTTTCTTGGTTGGAGTAACAGAGAAATGGGATCAAGGAATTCTTCAATTTTATCCAGAATTTTTTGTATGTGTGTGTGTGTGCTTGTGTGTGTGTAAGTGTGTGTGTGTTTGTGTGTGTGCAGTTTGTGTACTGTCCTCTGTTGCACCTGGGTTAGTGTTTGAGTGGAACACAAACCTCAAAACGATAATGGATTTTGCAGATTAAAATGCATCACGCTGAGTTGTCTACAGAGTAAGTACATTAACTCTGAGATCTAGCGTCTCATGTGCACCTTAATTTCATGATAAGACAACGTCTGAGAAAGAGCGGGACTTATGTGGGTCAAGGTCACTCTGACAGCATGACCCCACTCTGAACACTGAGAGGAAATGAGTCCACTGCCTTTCAGCCCTCAAGGAGGGAGAATAATGCTTCTTTCAGGAGCTCTCTCTCTCTCCCATTCTCTCTCTCTCCACCTCTCTCTCTCTCTCTCTTATTTCTCCCTCTCTTTCTTTTTCTCTCTCTCCCTCTCTCATTTTCTCTTCCTCCCATTCTCTCTTTCTTTCTATCTCTTGCTCTTTCTCTCTCTCTATTTTTTCTCTTATTCTGTCTTTGTCTCTGCATCTCTCTCTCAATATATCGCTCCTCTCTTTCTATCGCTCAATCTCCCACTCTTTTCTCTCTCTCTCTCTCTCCCTCTCTCTCTCTACCCCCCTCTCTCTCTCTCTCTCTTTCTCTCTCTCTCTGTCTCTCTCTCTCTCTCTCTCTCTCTCTCTCTCTCTCTCTCTCTCTCTCTCACATTGTGGTATCCAAAGTCAGGTCTTCTCCGGTTGAATCTTATCTGATTTTAATTTGAGGTCCGGCAGCGAAGATGGAATTCAAACCTCCCAGTTTGCGGGAATCGGTGAGCTCAGAGCAATCGATCCTTGGTGAATTATGCGTTGCGACCCCATCCTGTGAACACAGAGCTTTTACCCGCCCCAGCAGTCACGGGAACGAGGCCGCACGTGAAGTGTGCCGACCCCCCCCTCAAAGTACCTTTCACACGTCCCAGAGTCGGGCCAAATTAGCCCCCTAATTCAACATTTGAGCATTATGTTTACAGTTTTTTACGATCGCTATAAAGCGTTTTTCAATACTTTTAACACTTATCCTAAACTCTTAACGCACCAACACACCTACCACACACAATTGGCAAAACGGTTAATTTCATGTTCAAAATCATACATTGTAAACTAAACACCAACACTCATTTTCAAAATACAAGAATACACTAACACAATACACTAAGTCTACCAAAACACTGCAAATATGTCTCAAAATCAAACAATTCTTCCAAACACTAACACATGTTCTCTTCCAACAGGAACATTTAGTCAATCATAGCACAATGTCATAAAAAACACTAACAGCAGATGGAATTACAGAAACTGCATTACTTTACATGTGTCAGTTCCAAGGCCGTAACCATGGAGTCAACATTGGGGGGACCAAATCAATTTATTTATATTTTTTATATCAGCTAGGCTATATATTGGGGGGGACATTTTGAGCATATCTGAATATTGGGGGGGATGTGTCCCCCCCAATATATATGGTCGTTTCGGCCTTGGTCAGTTCTACCCGTATACAATAGACAATATATTGTATTGAACATAAATTGTATTTGGCACTGCAGTTTATTTTGAGGCCTCTCTACATTTTTCTTTTGTTGGGTTTAGTAAATGCATGCATTTTGTTTCTTTTTTTTGCAAACATTCAATACCAAAAGTGAATGACCCATCTCAGAGTAGCTTTATAGAATGTACAGTTTATGAAAAAGAAGACAGTAAGTGACAGAATTGCTGCATTAAAGGCTTTATTTGCAAAGGGGAAATTACTGCAAGAGAACAAAAATAGGCAATATAGCTGCTGGTCACCATTGTGTGAAAATACAAAATATACAAACAGAAGAAGGCACAGAAGAAATAAAAAAGAAAAATACAAAGTCCTCTTCTAATCTTCTCATCCACATCACACCTTATATCTTCTCTGGCAAAGCACCTTGGGAAGAATCTTTTGGCATGCCTTATCCACCCCTGACAGTGTTCAGCTGTGATGTCTTGGCATGCAGCATCCATTGCATCCAAGAGGGACATTTGGTCGTGTGGACGATGATCGAAAACCTTCCATCTCCAGGCTGAAAAAACCTCCTCAATGGGGTTGAGGAAAGGGGAGTAAGGGGGCAAGGAAAAGGGACATCATCCTTGGATGGGCATCAAACCAGGCTGTGACTGCACGGGAATGGTGGAATGCCACATTGTCCCATGTGATCACATATATTGGCAAGTGGTCCCCACCTGTCCCCTTTCTGCCTCCGGCACCAGTCTTTCATGCAGGTCTTCTAAAAACAGGAGAAGTCTGGTCGGTGTTGTAGGGCCAATCTCACCAATCTCACATTTGTGCAGGAGCACACCATTGTTGGAGATTGCGGCGCACATGGTGATGTTGGCTCCTTTCTTGCCCGGCATGGCACCACCCTCCCTGAATGATAGCCCATGGTTAATGACATGGTCTATGGTGGTAGCTCTTATCTCATCTGTTACCCTAGCTCTGGCCCTTCTTTGAGCGCCACTACGCATTCTAACTCCTCTCCCTCTACCTTGTCCTTGTCCAGCCTTTACTCTCCCTTGTCCTTGTCCAACTCCTCTCCCTTGTCCTGGTACTCGTCTTCCTCTCCCTCGTCCAGCCATTCTTCTTTCTCTCTTTCTGTTGCTCTATATTGTTCTTTGTCCACACAAGATCAGCCCAAAGAGGTTCCCTTTTTATACTATATGGTCATGCGATTGAAAGAGCCTCAACACTTGAGTATGTTTCCCATGCCGGAATCAGCTGTGATTGATCTATTTGCATATCTTCAATCAGCTGTTTCTCAATAGCAATGAAAAAAATACAGGACATATATTTTTGTTTAAATCTACAATGTGAACTGCTGTTCACTTCAACTTTAGCCTATAAGTTAGGTTTAGAACATGAGGTTATCTGTTCTGACATACAGTGTGAAAGCATTTGTAAATTTGGCAGTAAAAATCCATTATTTTGGTCTTGGTTGAGCTTGTGTGTAAAAGAAGTTCAAGCATTTTTAAAATGTGTTAACTGTATGCATTTTGTGTCAAAGGAACAAGAAATGTGTTAATTGTATAGCCCACACAGACTGATGTTGTGCTAACTGTGTTAAGAGTTATGGAAATGTGACTACAGAACTGAAAAAGGTTGATAGCAATTGTAAAAAACTGTAAAACGTTAACCAGATTTTAAAAGAAATCAAATCAAATCAAATCAAATCAAATCAAGTTTATTTGTATAGCGCTTTTCACAATAGAATTGTCACAAAACACTTAACAGAGGGGGAACCCAGGCCTAGACCCCCCCAAAAGCAAGCCTAACGGCAACAGTGGCAAGGAAAAACTCCCTTGGTAGGGAGAAACCTTGGGAGGAACCAGACTAAAAAGGGGGGGAGCCCATCCTCTTCTGGCCGGCACAGGGTATGTCCAAAAAAGACCATGTCATGGTCAGTCCAAGGTGGCTCAGGGCTGAAAGACTTTGCCCCTCCTGAGTTAGGTAGTCAGCAGGGGGGGGACTAAACCACGCGGAGAGGGTCCAGATCCAGGAACTGGGGTTGGCGTGGGGGTGAGGGTTGATGGGGGCAGCTCACACTTCTCGCAGGATCTAGGGCTCAGGGGCAGGTGCCCCCGGAGTCAGAGGCCGAGGCAGAGAGGAGAACATGCAGTCAGAAAAAAAAAAGAAAGGCATGGATCTGGAGGCAGAGCTCGATCGGATCGATGGGAATGAGAGGACCGTGATGATTATGGGATGGCAGTCATGTGTTTAGGATGAAAGCCCCCAGAGAATGGCCCGGGGGGGGGAGGGTCAGGGTGCCTCATTGGTTAGGTTTGATGTGGGACACCTGGAATACCTGGTGGGGGGCAGATAGCGTAGCGGTCTAACGCACCGTATCTTGGCTGGTCCTATATGAGTGTGCACTGCCCTTCAGGGACGCGGTTCCAAACCCACGTCTCTGCCAGACCGGCCCTGGTCGTCAGCCCCGACTAGGGGAGGGGGGAGGGTGAGAACTCCATCTCCCAGAATGCCATGCAGGAGGGCAGCCCAAAATGGAGGCGGGGCCTAGGGCCCATGAACGTCAAGATCCGGCCCTGACTCTGGACTCCATGATGTCCCCAGCTGCTCCCACAAGTCACCTTCAACAAAACACCAAATGATGGAATTTCTCCTGGAAGAGTGGTGTTGCATCCCTCCAATAGAGTTGTAGACATGTGTATGATCAATTCCAAGGTGCATTGAAGCTGTTCTGGTGGTGTGTGGTGGCCCAATGCCATATTAAGACACTTCATGCTGTAGAAAAGGCCTCTGACTCTGGTGAACATTTTTGTCTATAGAAGGGAGTGGAAACAAAAGGAATGCAAGACTGCAACTCTGAGTTTGTAAATCTCTGTGGTGATGAAGCAGCTGCTCAGTGAAGCTGGATGATTAATTAATAATTGTATTCAGTCATTCATTTATTTATAGCATCCCTGAAACTATAGTTGCTCAGCGATTGCCAGACTGATTGAAGGCACACCCTCTAACTCACCAAACGATTGACAAGCATCTCCCCCTAAAGGTTCGAACAGTACCTTCCTTTTACCACTTGGTGGCAAGAAAGGCACAGATACCACTCCATAAACGTGTTTAGCACATGAGTAGCGCTTGCTCTCGATCTTGCGTTGCAGACACTCTCATGCTGGGTTAACTAAATAGCTTTGAACCGTGACCTGATAGGCAGCTCACAATCGTAAAGAACCGGCCAATATGAGTGCGTTAGACCACTATGCTATCGGAGGCCCATTTCTAAACATTGCCATTCGTACAAACGTATGTATTTGCTGCAGATGTCCGAATCGCCCCACTTTCAGCTTTCACTGTAGCCTGTTACGGTCTCTCCCGAGAAGCCCCACACTCCTCCTTGTTTTGTAAAGTTGAGGTCTCCCCATCCAGTGAAAGGGGTCGATAGTGTTGCGGTCTAGAGCACTCGCTACGTCAGGGGTGTCAAACTCATTCCATCGTGGGCCGAGTGTGTGCAGGTTTTTGTTGCAACCAGTGCACAACACCAGGTGATTTCAATTAGGTCCCTCCCTTGGTTGAGGAAGGAAGCTAATTAGTGAAATCACCTGGTGTAGTGCACTGGTTGCAACAAAAACCTGCATACACTCGGCCCACGATGGAATGAGTTTGACACCCCTGCGCTACGTGGTTCTGAACCCGACTGTACCAGACCGGCCCTGGCAGAGAGCCCCGATCGGGGGCGGCGTTTGACTGTCTGCCCCAGGGGCAGAGGGGAGGGTGAGCCGGCACGAGCTCGCTGAGAAGCCAGAGGGGTGTCTCCAGAAAGGGGGGCGAGCTCCGTCTCGAATCATAACCGGCGTCGGGGAATTAGCTTGCCCTGTACAGACAAGTTTGTGTGGGGAGGGTTAATCGAAATAAATAGAGGGAATAATTGGCTCCTAAATTGGGAGAAAAACAGGAAAAAAAAGCTGAAACTATATATTTTTTAAAGAATTTTAAAAAGTCATTACTCAGCTGTGTGTTGTATCCGAGATTGTACCGTGCTTCTACGTTTTGTCCTGGTAACCCCCCCCCCAAACAAAAGAGCGGGGCTCTAAAACAGCTGTGCCAAACTGAGTGATCTCAACTGGTAAACATCTGCTAATGAGTTCCTCTTGTAGAGCTCAGAGAATAACACAGCCCCTGACAGCAGCCAGAGTGCGCCGATAGAACCCAAATAGATTTATTTTCACTCTGAGTTAAAGGTTATCTAGTGGTGACGGACGAGCGAGAATTCACCGTGACTGAAAACACGGCCTGAACTACTGTGCTGTCAGTGATCTGAGTTCTTGCTCAGCATAGCAAAGTTTTCTATTTTTGTTATTATAGATATACTGTATATCTTACAGTGGTGAATGCACATATCCCTGCTGGTCCCAGTGGCAATCGAACCCACAACCCCAACTTAAGCATCATCAGCACCATGCTCTACCTACTGAGCCACACAAAACCATTGGTTACACAATTGCACAAGTCAGCTTGCAATGGACAGCACATGTCAGGCCCCTCCATTATGGAGTCCTTGTCTTGTCCTTTCCATCGCCGTGATGTAGACAAGGCCTCATTTAAGCCTACACTTTCCTAATAAGGTAGCAAAACAAAGCAAGCCTGTACATACAACCAAAATCAGAAACAAAGTGTAAAAAAAAAAAAAAAAAAGCGCCCGCAGCATTAGCAGAATCGACACAGACAGTGTGTACAGGGTTAGGGTACAGGTGTACAGGTCTGTGCACAGCTCACAGCTCAAAGCTCACGGTCATGGTGACGCCCACTCGAACCCCTCGGTCTACAGCCCAAATGCACTCTTACCCTGCATTATTCATAAAGCTGGATATTTCATGATCATAAACAATCTGCCTGAGTTCCTGGCCCACTGGGGAGTTCCTCTCTCGCAGGTAAACAGAAAATAAACAGAAAGGTTCTGTCGCTGGTGTTTGAACCTGCAACACTATGAAGTCCAGATTCTTCCCTACTGTGCCAACACACTGGCTCCACTAACGTGTGGGTGTGAACCTCTTATTCTGCTAGCAGATGTCTTTTTAGGGTTACAACTGGGATCAGTGTTCAACGTATAAAGTTCTTGCGATGGTCTATTGCAGGGATAGGCAACCCTGGTCCTCGAGTGCCGGAGACTGGTCTACATTTTACAGTTACATTTTAGGCATTTAGCAGACGCTCTTATCCAGAGCGACTTACACAAAGTGCATTTAAACATGGTAAGATTAATCATGGTTTGTGCAAGAGATCAGTGCAGTAACACTGCAATAGACATCATTGTTGGCAGCTGCACATTGTACCTGTAACACAAACTACAAAGTGGACTACAAAGGAAACACGGAAACACAGACTACAACGTTTTATCCGTTATTAGGAGTCTGAGCAACTGAATATTCAGCACATGGTCACCTGCGTTCATTAAGGTTAATAATCACTCCAGTGACGTGGTTAGGGGTTCAGTTGTGTGGAAGGAAAACATGTGTTCTGTCTGTATAATGTTGCAATGCTGGGGAAATCTGTCATTGTTAAATAGCCACAGTTCCTGTTCTCTCTTCAGACAAAGGATCTTTGCGCTGAAAGATCAAAGGGTCATCTGTTCCTACGTCTTCGCACCGCAGGGGGTAATCGCCCGTTGGGGTCTGAGCTTCTACAACTTCAGTAATTCTGCATCCTGTTTTACTTTCAGTGACGCCCATTTACAGAACTTAACGCCCTTTCCCTCCCCTCACTTTGTTTGATAAAATTATGGCGTTTTAAACGATCCTGTGAGATACGGGTCTCCATGCAGCTGTGTGTGAATAAAGCTCTTATACTGTTCAGAGTATTATCTCTCCCATCCTGTGAGGTTTTTTTACATGATGGTTGCAACGAAAACCTGAAATGTCCCCAGCACTCCAGGACAAGGGTTTCCTATCGCTGTCTATTGTTTAAATGTAACTTTACAGCACACACTGTTTAAATATTACATGTTTAAATATAACTGTACAGCACACAATGTTTAAATATTACATGTTTAAATATAACTGTACAGCACACAGACCCACAGCATGTTTATAAGAAGCTGCTGGTTCTGGAGACTGTCTGATGGAAATAAAAGCACAACGAGTTATGACCGTGGATTTATGGCCGGACGAACGTTTATGTTTGTTTCCATCACCATTAATGGATGTACTTTATGTGACCATTTTACCACATTAGATTTTTCTATTTCATAATAATATAAAATAAAGAAAATTTTTTAATTGGACACAATCCGTTCAAGTTACAAATGCACTGTGACTATATGGGATGCGCACCACTCAAATTGAAGTTTGCAATGCTCTTTGAATGAGTAAAATAAAAGAATAATCATTTTTAAAAAAGAATAAAAAAATGTATAATAATAAAATAATAATTGCAGGGCTTTTTTATGGAAGTGCTGGGTAATCCTCCACTTTAGCAATGTGGGGACTTTAGAGATTACTGCAGAAAAGCCTCGCGTGGTTCCCCGAGACGGCTCTAATGGAAAGCCTCTGGAATGTGACATGGGGCCACGTAACACGGGACCTGCTGGAGATATCAGACCCCCCCCATCCCTGCTGGAGATATCAGCCCCCATCCCTGCTGGAGATATCAGCCCCCATCCCTGCTGGAGATATCAGCCCCCCATCCCTGCTGGAGATATCAGCCCCCCATCCCTGCTGGAGATATCAGACCCCCATCCCTGCTGGAGATATCAGCCCCCCATCCCTGCTGGAGATATCAGCCCCCCATCCCTGCTGGAGATATCAGCCCCCATCCCTGCTGGAGATATCAGCCCCCCATCCCTGCTGGAGATATCAGACCCCCCATCCCTGCTGGAGATATCAGACCCCCATCCCTGCTGGAGATATCAGCCCCCATCCCTGCTGGAGATATCATAAGCCCCCATCCATCAGAGTATTATCTCTCTCTATTATGTGTGTGTGTGTATCTGTGTGGTCTAAAACACAACTATTACAACACTAAACAACTATTACAACACTAAACCCAGCATTTACAGCGCTAAACAAAATACTTAGAACACGAAACACAACACAATGCACTGGGATTTGGAGAGAGAATCCATCCATTAACTTGCTTGTCTCTTTACACAGTCTGTGTATGTACAGTATATGCACATATATAAATATAGTTTATTGCAAACTCCTGCCCCTCATCTGTCACGGCCCCCAAGGTGGGCGCGCTGGCTGCCGTGGAAACTGCGTAGGGCTGACTGATTGGCTGAGCCGCGGTGCAGAGTGGCATTCTGGGAACGCTCCCCGAATCCCCTTATTCTACAACTGAAGGGGAGAGAGCCCCAGAATCAACCCAACAACATT
>JAINUG010000050.1:345000-362500 GCA_029706075.1 Aldrovandia affinis | reverse complement strand
TATGGTATGTGGTTGGATTTCGTAACTCAATGTTAAAGTCCCACAGCATGTAAATGACCTAGTCTGGGCTGTATCTCTGTCCTGTTTTGATTGGGGGCCACATATGGTCTAAATATGGTCATGGTGACATGTTATTAATATGAAAATCATTTTCAACTCTCTCCACAGCCAGTATGGTGAGATTCCATCCAAAGTGCTGTTTCTGGGCAGAACTGGATTTAGCAAATTGAATATTTTTCAACATGGAAACCAAATATGAAACTTGAGTCTATAAGTCTGTGGAAATTATTACAATAAAATAATTGAAATAGTTGTGCTTGTGCGAATGTTAGTGTGTGTATCTACAAACGTGTATGCTATATAATTACATAGGTGCTAATAGTGGAGACACTGTTTATCACCTCAGTGATCTCACAAGAACAAACTTATTCAAGACTTAAAGTCTAAGTGAATTTGCAAAAAAACATAATTATACGTGATGAAAATATGTCCAATAAGAGCACTGAATACTCCCTAACATTATTAAAAACAGAAATTATATTAATCCTATCTTCCATTAAAAAAGCCTCTGGCACTGTGTGTTGATGCTCTACCGCAGAATTTCCATGAGCCTGAGAAGAACGGTGTTCTGTTCTGTCTATTCTGGATGAATACCTTGCACAGAGACCCCCCACCAGGTCCACTAAACTAACGTGGTTATGCACCTAGCGTAAGAACACGGGGGAGAGCATTAAACTAGCTCAATACAGCCCACTATTAAATTAAACAAATATTAAATAAAGAGCAAATACGGGGTAATCCTACCGCACAGTCGGGAAACATATCACAGTAACACGGAGACTGTTTACAGCTGGGTCACCCTGATATGAGGTGGGGGAGGCCAGTGTGGTGTGTATGCAGACATTATGGATACATTATTGTCGAGATATTTCACCTCTGTGTTCTAACGTTGAGAGCTCTGGTCTTATTGTTCTGGAGAGAGTGCAGCTGTTCTCACTGTGCCCACAGTATTCCCAGAGGCTCTGAGTACCCATGATGCATTGCACTCAGAACACAGATGCTGTCAGGAGTGAACCGTGATGTTGTGTTATACTGCCAAAATAAAGGAAACACTTGAGTAAATGAAGGGTTCTGGCAGTTCTGTTATGGTGTGGGGTGCATTCTCCTGGCATGGTTTAGGCCCACTCAACCCCTTAGAGGACACGGTAAACACCAATAAATACAAAGCCATTCTGAGTGATCAGCTTCATCATATGGTGAAGCATTTCTATCCTGATGGGGGTGGTCTTTTCCTGTCTCAGTCACTAGATCTCAAACCAATTTAACACTTATGGGAGATTCTGGAGCGGTGCTTGAGACAGCATTTTCTTTAGCAGGATGCAAACGCACTTATCTGCCGAGTGATGTAATTTATTTCTAATTAAATGGGGGGACGTATAGTGCCAGAAAAGTTATGCTCGATTGATGCTTCAAAGTGAGCATCACTTGACATACGTTGGTCGAAACGCAGGCTGCCATTTTGGCTCATGTCAGAACGGCCCCAGACACAACTGAGGCTGGACACTGGAACACTGGAAGGACAGAATGGTTCCGTATGACATCACAGTACAGTCACATGACAGGGGCCAGAGTGGTTCTGTATGACATCACAATACAGTCACATGACAGGGGCCAGAGTGGTTCTGTATGACATCACCTTACAGTCACATGACAGGGGCCAGAGTGGTTCTGTATGACACCACCTTACAGTCACATGACAGGGGCCAGAGTGGTTCTGTATGACATCACAGTACAGTCACATGACAGGGGCCAGTAAGGTGAAAGCAGTGCACACAATGAAACGAGCTCAAAGAAACAGATACACGCCAAAAACATTTGTTCCCTTCTTCCAAAACAAGACTCCGATCCCCTAATCACACGCAATGAAATACTGTGGGACAGTCACAGCGCGTTTCTGAAGGCAGAATCACCAGCAGCTGTGTGTCCATTAGACCTCATTATCAAAGGCAATGCCCCTGTCATAGCGACAGCATCGAACGCATTGCTATGAATTATAATGCAAATTAGGGCACATCAAAAAGCACGCTGGCAATAATGCAATAATGCATTTTGGCGAGCTTGTTTCTTTTTCTTTTTCATTTCTAATACATAATGCAGCTGCTGGCCTCCCTGTCCCGATCGAGGGGAGAGCGGGCTGCCAAATGGAGGTTTGGGGTGAAGCGGAGCGCGATTCTCACAGTGAATTGGTCATTTGGCAGCTTGGTTCTGTCGGTTGTGTTTCTTAAGGCTTTCTGAATGATCCAAACATACCAGAATGTGTCTGCCCCCCACCCCACCCGGCCCTCACCTGTTAATTATTCATGCTAATTGTAGGCGGCCGCCCTCTTGAAATGTGATGAAGTCTGGCATGAGCTTCGGTGTGTGTGTGTGTGTTTCTGTGTGTGTCTGGTTGTGTGTGTTTGTGTGAGTGTGTGTATGTGAGTGTGAGTGTATGTGTGTGTGAGTGTGTGTATGTGAGTGTGTGTCTGTGTGTGTGTGTGTGTGTGTGTGTGTGTGTGTGTGTATGTGTGTGTGTGTCTGTGAGTGTGTGTGTGTGTGTGTGTGTGTGTGTGAGAGAGGTGACAGAGGACTGGTAAGCGCTGATCAGCACCCTGTGAGCAGGGAATAGAAAGAGAGAGTGGGAGGGGGGGGCAGAGTGATAATGGAGCAGAAGACCCACTGCTCTGAAATCTGTCGGGTTTAAACCCCTCACATTCCATTACCCGCTGGCCCTCCATCTCCATAACGACACTTCCACGTTACTCCAGCGATGTTTCCCAGTTCTGCCAGAGGCGAGGCGAGGCCCCCTCTCATTCTACCCACAATGCACCGCGCTCGTAAGTGCTTCGCTCATTGGCTCCACCGTAGAATTTATCTCGCTGTCGCCGTCGGCAATCGAGGAAAATACCAGAGTAAGGGAACCTGGTCCTCTGCCATCTTATCCAATCACACGCTCCATCTCACCCTATCCCTGTCTCACCCAATCACACTCTCCATCTCATGAGTTACTCTCCCTGCCTCACCCAGGGGGTAACCAATGCCTCGATGGGGGCTGACCAGCAGGACAGTAAAGGTGTTGGATTTCTCATTTGCCCAAAAATTTGGTTTCATGATTTTGTGATGTCACATTCACTGTTCTAAGGGCTTTTGTGATGTCACAGTCACTGTTCTAAGGGCTATTGTGATGTCACAGTCAGTGTTCTAAGGGCTATTGTGATGTCACAGTCAGTGTTCTAAGGATTGTGATGTCAAATGTTCTGGGGGACATGTTCCAGTTCCAGAGTGTTCCAGAGTGTGTGGTGTTCACCTTATTGTCGTTAGACTGAATCACACTCTCAAAGTCTGCTTTGCAAAGTTTATGTTGATGTCCATATAAAAAAAGCAATGGACACTAGAGAGGATGGAACTGCACAAAAGCCATTGGTCACTAGATCTCCTTCTGAACTCTCAATGGCCAGACTACAAAGCCTTCATGGGAGAAATGGGCCACATGTGATGTGTCGTCCCCTGGCCAGATGTACAAAAACCTGTAAACCTGCTTCACAAAGTCTTCAAAGCTCTTGATTACACAGATAAGTGCAGTGAACAGGTTGCACACCTTTTCCTGTAATCCACACATGTAGCTACGCACAGAGAGAGATACTTCATCGTGGAGATTTGTAAGAATCAGAAAATAATGCATTTGTTCACCACTCAGCATCTCTCCTCTCTGAAGGTATTATTTTAAAGTGGGGCGAATTAAGCAGTCCCTCAGGGTCTGTGTTTCCATCGCCTATCATTAATCTTTGTGAATTATAAAACCGAGCAATGAAGTATTTTAATGAGTCTGAATTCAGCTTTTCATTGAATTTGCATCGATGGAAACAGCCCACTCCTTCATATTTAAGGATTCCTAAAAAAAAGTTAAATTCTCCCTGAGCATAACCGAAATCCATTCTGCAACTTTGGGTGTGTTGGAATTATGAGCAAATCCATATCATTATCATATTTATTTGTTTTTTTTCCCTGATATGAAGCAACTTAGCTGCCCACAAATTGCAGAATAATTGACCAAGAAAAGCCCTTGTCTGTTGAGGGTAGATTACTCGACAGGGAGATTACGTTCTCAAACCCACAGAACTGCAGCTCCTTCTTTCTGTTGCCGTTAATTCATTTGCTTTATTATTATTTATTTATTTGTGTTTTTTTGGACAGTAGAGCCCCCACGTCTCGTTGTCGTGAATAATTATATTTAGAGACGGGCTATTAATGCTAGAGAGTTCAAACATGGAGTTTAAAAGGATCAGAAATGCAATTTAGAGCAACAACTCTCTAAGAGCACACAGACAGCGTTACCCCTGCCTCCACACTCACACACACACTCACACACACACAGGCACACACAAACACACACACACACACACACTCACACAGTGCTTCAGCATCCTGCTGCATTTTCACACACACAGGAGAATGTGTGTGAAGCCCTCTCTCCCGCCCTGCTGCTCTCACCTGATAAAGAGACTCAGGGACTCACCTGGGTGCCCAGATTAGCATGTGAGAGATAAGGCTCCACAATCAGCTGCCGGTCTGCATACTAACAGAGCCCATGCATCAGCTCAGACGCGCGCGGAAGGCCCGACAGCGATGGGTATCAGCCACTGCCTTTATTCTGCTCATCTTACAGCCACACAGCAAAGACATTTCTACAACAGCAAGCTGAACGCGTGTAATCACATCAAAGGAAACGCCTACAAAGAGGGAATCGTGCGTGCGCTCGTTTTGACTCGACGAGCGTGGAGAGAGGGGGGGATAGTGAAGTGGACCCAGTTTGTTATATACGGAGCTGTAATCAAGTCGCAAACGCCACGCTGGTTTGACAGAGAGCAGCGCTGTAGCTGGAGAGGGGAATATCTCCGTCAAACTGACCCATAACCTCTGACCCATAACCTCTGGCCCATAACCTCTGACCCATAACCTCTGACCCATAACCTCTGACCCACAACCTGGCGCTCCACGCAGACGGCGTTTACCTGAGCGTGCCACAAACACTCTGAACGTCGGTACAACAGGGCGAGATGGAGATGCAGGAAAGAGACGGAGCAGAGGGCAGTAGAGACGACCCCCCCCCACACACCAACCTTAAATGGTGAAGATCAAAACAACATCAAACTGGGCACAAAGCCGGGCCTCGGATAGCGTAGCGGTCTAATGCACTCGCATTGACTGGTGCTTTGTGAGTGTGAGCTGCCTATTGCGGTTGCGGTTCGAAAAGCCGACTGTCACGCCGGCCCTGGCCGAGAGCCCATCCACATTCTGGAGACTCCCTTACGTGCTTCTCAGCAAGTTTGTGTCGGCTCACCCTCCCTCTAGCCCCTGGGGCGGACAGCCAAATGCCGGCCCCATAGGGGGTTTCCGGCTAGGGTCAGTCTGGTACAGTCGGTTTTGAACCGCGACCATGATAGGCAGCTCATGCGTAAGAATTATGAAATGATCATCACCCTCTGCTGTGCTGTGTGATGGGTTACTTGGTCTAATGCGTCTCACACAATCACACACACACACACACACTCACACACTCACACACACACACACACTCTCTCACACACACTCACACACACACGCTTTAACACGTCTGACACACACACACACACACACACACAAACACGTATACACATGCTTTAACACGTCTCACACACACCCGTTTTATCGTTTCGTTTTTGGCGCGAGTGTCGCGAGGCCGATGACGCAACAACACGGGTGCTTCCTGTCCAAAATGAGTGCGTAGGTGTAATCTCAACTGCGGTAGGCGTCGAGAACGAGTCGAGGAGACGCAATTGGGAGTTTGAAACGGAGAAATGCAAATGACGTGTCTTGCGGCTTCATCGTGTGAGTTTCCTTTTTGTTTGCACTCTCGGTGGAGAGCTGAACCCTGCTTTAAAAACCTCACAGAAAGTGCGCACATGTTTTGATTTATGTTATGTCTGTCTAAACGTTCCCACTTTACGTTAAGTTCCCCTAATACCTGTGTAAATACAGAAGTAGATACAGGGTATGTACACATTATTACATTGTACTTCCAATGATAAAACTTGTAAATACAGAGGTAGATACAGTGTAGCTACTGTGTATGTACACATTGTTACATTGCACTCACAAAAACTTATTTCAAACATTTGAATGTTGAACTTTGCACGTTTGAAGTTCACCCCTCTACTCTCCTCTCTGCACTGGCTCCCCATCGCAGCACGCATCAAGTCACTGGTGCTTGCTTTTCAAGCGGCCAGAGGTACTGCTCCCCCATACCTCCAGTCACTCATCACTCCCTACACACCTACCAGACCCCTCCGCTCCGCCTCCTCTGGCAAACTGACTGTCCCTTGCCTCCGGGCGCCTTGCAGCCGCTCCTCGCGGTCTCGCCTCTTCTCTGTCTTGATCCCTCGCTGGTGGAACGACCTTCCGCAATCGGTCAGGACCGCGGAATCACTTGCGATCTTCCGCAAGAGACTCAAACCCACCTCTTCAGACTCCACTACCACTGAACTCTGTCCATCTAGCTAAATTGTCTTCACCACTGTTTACTTGTTCAACACTATACTCCCCCCAAAAAAAATAAATAAAAATAATAATAATTCACTAACCTTTTCCTTCCCGGTGTTACAGGTATGGTACGCAGATGCCTGCAATGATGTCTATTGCTGTATTACTGCACTGATCTCGTGTGCTAACTATGATTGTTCCTACCATGTATTAATGCACATCTTGTAAGTCGCTCTGGATAAGAGTGTCTGCTAAATGCTTAAAATGTAAAATGTAAAATGATATCATGATTGTGGAGGAAAATGAGAATTGAATTAACACTTGTGATTGTGACAGTGGGGACTTCATTTAGACTGCAGTGTAAAATAACACTTCAGACACACCTGCAAACAGGTTATTATAGTTGTAAGTACAATGTAACATTGCGTACATACACAGTTCATACTATGTCTGTAGTTACAGAGTAATTACATGGAAATTAGGCCCACAATGTAAAGTGGGACCGTCTACATGAACTAAACAAGCTGCTTCAGTGATGAACACAGAGAGAAGAGGAACAGCTGCAGGCCCTGGAATGATCTGGGCACCAGGACTACTTCCTACAGCGG
This sequence comes from Aldrovandia affinis, assembly GCA_029706075.1. Taxonomy (NCBI): domain Eukaryota; kingdom Metazoa; phylum Chordata; class Actinopteri; order Notacanthiformes; family Halosauridae; genus Aldrovandia; species Aldrovandia affinis. The sequence goes on along the minus strand of JAINUG010000050.1, from coordinate 355,334 downwards.
GTGTACAGTATTTACACCTTTACAGTCCCGTAGCTCAGCTGGTAGAGCATGGCACTGGCAAGGTTGTGGGTTTGATCCCCACGGGACTACATGTTCGTTGCTGATGGGACATTAAAAACCGAGGTCCTGACTCTCTGTGGTCATAAAAGATCCCATGGCGCTTTTCAAAAAAGAGTAGGGTGTTAACCCGGCCAAATTCCCTATCAAGACAATATATATACAGTATATACACATGGAATTCATTCATTCCCTCCCTCCTCGCCTTTCTGATGTGTGGTGAGTCGTGTTCACCCAGGTGGGTGCTGCACATTGGTGCTGGTTGAGGTGAGTTGAGTTGCTCCTATCATTGTAAAGCGCTTTGGGTTCCTTGGAATAAAAAGCGCTATATAAATCAAATGTTCAATTCAATATAAAAAATGTATGTGGAGTGTGGATGCTGTCCAGCCCTAGTTTTGGTTTATTTCGCATACACTCTCTACACACACATATTTGTTGTACCTGACACGTTTGGTCGCCAGAGTTGCATGGCACAGACTTTGGGCTGAATCCGAGTCGGGTGTGATTCAGCCATCGTGTGATTGGCACTCGTTTGGGTAAACAAACAAACCCACCATCTCCAGAGACAAACCCACCATTGCCAGAGACAAACCCGCCATCTCCAGAGACAAACCCACCGAGGAGGGTCAAACCCCAGTCATCCACTTCAGCCCAGGGGCTCAGGGCTGACGCTAAAATCTGGACTGGAACGTGAGATCATACGGAACGGGGCGAGCCGGATCAGTGGAGATACTGGGTATAGCGTGGTAATTGTCTCACTGAGCGGGGAGCTGGGGCCTCATTTATAAAAAGTTGCGTAGAAACCATCCTATATTTGATCTAAGATCATTTCTGAAATGTGCGTAAGTGTGATTCAGAGAAACTGGAACGTACGCCCAAAAAACGTGCGTACGCCAGTCCCAGATGTGAAATCTATAAATCGCAAATGATCTTGAAATTGTGCGTAGCTGAATGGTTTTAGATCTCCGCCTTGTAAACGCCCTAATTAATATCATTAGCATATAAAGGAGCACGAATCAAAACAGAAATGTTCTACTTGATAATGGCGAGCTGCAAGAAAAATAATTTTAGCGAGGCGGAAATCGAGGTCTTGTTGGCGGAGGTGCAGCTGTGTGCAGGGACGCTGTTTGGGAGCCTTTCCAATGGCTTTACCAGTACAACCAAGTACGGGCCTGGCAGTCTGTAGCCCAGGCTGTGAACGGGGCAGCAAAGGTCCCTGAAGGACGTAAATAATTTTAAAACTGATTTAAAACTGAGGTCAAAATCTCTAATAACTCGTTCCCTTCTTATTGCGCGGTTGGCGATATCTTCGAAGCGAAGCCATTCTATTTTATAGCCTACAGATTGACCGAAGTGTTTTACACGCGTGGAACCATAATATGTATTAAATACATTTCAAGGATGTGTCAATTGTTCTAATTGGGGTAGTTTTGGAAAACCAATGTGTGTTTTTGTTTTGTTTTCCACAAGTAGCTTAGCTTATGTTGTTTTAATTTATTAATAAATGTATTGTGCAAACCATTACGTATAGCCTAAGCAATGTGTTCAATCTGGTAATACTACTACTACTACTACTACTACTACTACTAATAATAATAATAATAGGCAGCAGACGACATGTTGGCGCTGTTAGATTTCCGAATACATTTTACATTACATTTACATTTTAAGCATTTAGCAGATGCTCTTATCCAGAGCGACTTACAATATGTAGGCTACATTAATACATGGTAGGAACAATCATAGTACGCGCAAGAGATCAGTGCAGTAATACAGCAATAAACCATTGCAGGCAGCTGCGTACCATACCTGTAACACTGGGAAGGAAAAGGTTAGTCAATTATTATTTTTTAATGGAGTAAGCAGGGGTATATAGTGTTGAGCAAGTAGGCAGTGGTGATGACAATTAGCTAGATGTACAGAATTCAGTGGTAGTGGAGTCTGAAAAGGTGGGTTTTGAGTCTCTCGCGGAAGATCGCAAGTGATTCCGCGGTCCTGGCCGATTGCGGAAGATAATTTCACCAGCGAGGGGTCAGGACAGAAGAGACGAGACCGCGAATACCTGCAGTACTCAAACATTGCCACAAGGAAAAGTGCGTACGCCAGGTTGAAACCTGACGTGGAGGTAAGTACTTTTCCACGTCAAAGACCGTTTTTATAAATCTGAACTTTGACGTGGATTTGAGCGTACGCACGTTCTAAGATCAAATTTGTGCGTAAGTACGTTTTATAAATGAGGCCCCTGGTGAGCACACTCAGACAGTAGCTGAATTCAGAGGCCGCGGCAATGTGCTGGGAATCCCCAGCAAATCTCCCTGACATTTACGTGACAACTCTCCACGGACTGTGGGAAAACAAGGGGAAGATAAACATCCATTAAAGAGTATAGACGGAGGTTTGTGATTAAAAATAATGATTTAATTCCTACATCCCTCCCTCCCTTTCTTTAACCCATAGAATATGTTTCATATTTCCGTTGCTCTTTGAAGCCCTTCGTTCGACACGCTCTTAGTGGCCACTTCCTGCAGGGAGAGGCTGTACAGGAGGTGACATCACACGTCACGTTAAAACGGGCACACGGTCGATTCAGAACCCTCTCCCCACGACTCCAGACAAAACTCACAAAAACAAAGAGCCCTTTAGAGGTTCTTCAAGGCACTGGGTCAACTCTATTCCAATCCTCACCACATCCTCCAGTGTGGAATGAGCTCCAGAAAGAGCTTCACCTACAGGAGCTCGTCTCACTAAATGATTTTAAAGAAAGGGGTTAAAGCTATGGAGGAAAGTGAAAATGTTAAATGCTTTGACCCTTAGCTGCACCACATATTTAGACTACTCTTCTGTAACCAGATGTGAAACTTTGAACATTGTTGCTTGTCTGCTTTTATGTTAAATGTTGTCATTTTTGTAGTGTCTGTAATCTATTGCTGCTTTCTTGGCCAGGTCTCTCTTGAAAAAGAGATTTCTCATCTCAGTGAGACTAACCTGGTTAAATAAAGGTTAAAATAATAAAACATACAAGATTGGCCTGACTAACACAACATCACAACATGCCACACAGAGTCACCCCTACTCCCTGTGCCAGCATATGGTGAGAATAATTCATTCTGAAGATTTATGTTTTGTTTTGTTTGTTTTTGTTGTTGTTGTCAATTTATATTCATATGGAATCTTAAACAACTGCGTGGTTTTCCATTGACGTAGGGGAGACTCAGAGGAAAGAGGTTAATATTGTTCTGCCGGCGAACAGCGCTACATGAGATGGTAAATTAACTGTTTGACTGAAACAAAAACATAGCTGATCTGAACGCAATTCTGTGCGTAACAACATGAGCGTGTTTCTTTCTTTTAAAATTTTAGTTTCAGATTTTTTCTAATTCTTCTCCCAATTTAGTGCTCAATTATACCCTCTATTTATTTCGTCTCGCCCTCCCCCATGAACTTGCTGCCCGTCTCTATGGGGCAAGCTACTCTCCGAGGCCAGGGATGATCCGCCTCCTTCGAGACAGAACTTGCCCACCTACTTTCTGGAGACACCCTTTGCGTTTCTCAGCGAACTCATGCCAGCTCACCCTCCCCCCTCCCTTTGGAGAGGACAGCCAATCACCACCCCCGATCGGAGCTCTCGACTAGGGCTGGTCTGGCACAGTCAGGTTTTGAACCGCGGCTGTAATAAGCAGCTCACACTCACAAAGCAAGTGCTTTAGACCGCTACGCTATCCGCGGCCCCCTCTGCCTGTTTCTAACCACAACATACCACACCGACCCTGTGCGTCTGCAGCATGGGACACGTGACCCATACACCGCGCGATTGTGCTGCGTTTGCATAATTCATCCACAGATCAAGGGCCCTTCCGGAGAATGAAAGTGACAGTTTCACTCTGACTCCTGTGGAAGATTCTCGCTCTGGATCGAACATCAAACAGAAATTAAACATGTAGCATGGCACTACGAAACACCCGACATAATTCAGTCCCCGAGGGAAACGTTCCAGGTTTGAACTCAAACTGCACTACAGGGGAAAGTATAATGCACTCCAGAGGAGACCCTGGACGACACTAATGGTTTGGCTGGACACTTCTCTAAAAGCTCAATTATGACTGGCATGACAGGATGTGCAAATGTCAGGAACCATCAGCACACAAACAGATGGCGGGTGTGGTTTCAGAGCCAACAGTGAAACACCTCCAATCTGAGAAGCACGCCCCCTGCTGTCCACTGCGCTCACTGCGAGCAGATCAGAATGATGGTCATGGGAACAGAAATACAATACAAGCGTAATAAAAGATGACTAATGGTAATGCCATCCTGTTCCCCAGCTCCAGGCTGTGTGGCTTACTGTACACAGTCATTTAAATAACCCGAGGAGATGGATATTCATGTGAATATGAATTAAAGGCAATAATAAGTAGGAAAGTTAGATATTTCAAAGTTGCAGAATGTTAGACTTAAACTTATCATACATATACATATATATATATATATATATATATACAGTACCAGTGAAAAGTTTGAGTACACCTGCTGGAAACTAGGTTTATCTCATAATTGACAATGTTTTACGCCATATAAGTTTCTTTAAATACTTGAAAATTACAAAAAACACATGTAACAACAACAAAATGAACATCAAAGCAATGTTCAATAGAATTTAATTGAAAATTGAATCTTTGATTCCTCAAAATAGCCACCCTTTGCTGTGCTGGCCATTCGGTTAATACGTTTCAGCAGGAAATCACCCGATATGTCGGCTTTGCTTTGACTCTTCTGTCCAGTTCATCCCATACAAGTTATATGGGATTGAGGTCTGGACACTGGGCAGGCCAGGTCCTTAGTTTGAGTTGTCCTTCACGTTCCCCCTTCACAAGATAGTTCTTGCACAACTTAAACTTCACCTATAGACCTCTGCACATGACCCTATATACATATGGCACATAGCCCCTATAGACCTCTGCACATGACCCTATAGACCTACTGGAGCTCAGCAGTCCTCACTCATCAAGAGCAGAACAGAACTCCACAGCCAGGCTGTTTCACCGCCCTGTTTCAGCGAGGCGTGGAACAGTATCCATTTCACCATAAACCCTCGTGCTTCAACATTCATTAATTCTCTCATCTGGGTGGTTTCATCTACAAAACAAAAACCCAACAACATTATTAAATGATTACGCTTTTCAAAATGTCCCACTTATGAGTTTACAGCGATTGTTTAGGTGCATTTCCGTCAATGTCGTTTGTGCAATGGCTCAGATTCTTCGGTCTCCCAGGCGCTACCTAATTGGATTAGCATTTCCAACAAACACGATTTTTACTTTCTTGAAAACTATGGCAGAGGTCCAACGTTTGTATTTTTCCAAAATTCTCCAGTCCACCGTTCTGAACACAAGACATTGAGACTGAGGGGATATGGAGTGTGTAACAGGCCTGTGAGGTGTGTGTGTGAGGCCGGACTAATCAAGCTCATTCTCTAACACACAAAGGCTGTGACACAGAAGCGCATCTTCCTGAGTATGTTCTTTTATTAATCAATCATAAGCAACATTTCATTAATACTTATTCAACCATGAAACAAGTGATTATCCAGGTTTTTCCTTTTGTAAGAAATTTCACTCAGAGTATTTTTTTCCTCTCACAATTATTATCTTCTACGGTTTCAATTCAGGGTTAATTGCAAAAGAAAACCTGTCATTTACAACAAACACCGTGAGCTGCCTATTGCGGTCGCGGTTCAAAACCGAATGTGCCAGACTGGCCCTATTCGGGAGCTCCGATCGAGGGCGGCGTTTGGCTGTCCGCCCCAGGGGGAAGGGGGAGGGGGAGCCGGCCTGAGCTCATTGAGAAGCGCGAAGGGTGTCTCCAGAAAGTAGGGGGGGCCAGTTCCGTCTCGGAGGAGGCGGATTATTGCTGGCCTCGGGGGATTGGCTTGATCCCGGAGGACGGGCGGCAAAGTTCGTGGCGGAGGGCGAATAAAAAAAATTGAGGAAATAATTGGCCAATAAATTGGGAGAAAAACTGGAAAAAATCTGAAAAAAAAAAAAAAAACATTACAGAGAAAGAGAAGGGAGGACAGATAACGAGCATCTATAACATGGAGAATAGATGTGTCCTTTAGTTGTGCCTTTTCTAAATCCATATTTTAACATCACAGCTATATCAGTAATATTCCAATGTCTGGAACAATAGAACATAAGAATACATAATTACGAGAATGGACCGTTCGACCCACCTAGGCTAGTCCTTTTCTAGTCTAGAGAGTATCCAGTGCTGCAACAAGCCTGAACTTAAAAGCCCAAGTGTCTCTGCCTCTACTACCTGTGTCAGTTTAGAACAATCCATGGCAATATTGCAATGTTAATACACCAACGAATCAACGAATCAATCGTTTCCATGCGTGTTACAGCACTGCCATAATATTGTGTATACTCTTAACGGGGTCACTACCACTCTTGTAATCATGAACAAGTGCACTGTGTCGCTGGCGTCCGTGCCTGGTGTTGTCCGTCAGAAGCGGGTGCCACTAAAGAACAGCGCCGCATTGCAAATCGCACTGTCAAACCCTGCCTGACCTGCAGCGACACAGACTTAAATATATGACTTTTCTCTACGCAGTCTGACTGTGTGTCACTGGGTAATTAATTCCCCTAGTTTTCTCCAACGCTGCGGTATAGATTTTCAATTTAATGTGGGTCAGTGTCGTGAGCAAATGCAGACTATCGATCCTGTACGAAGGAACATACGAAATAGGGTCAACCAAGCTTTCTGACGCAGAATGTCTTCACAAGACAAAGCTGCCGTCTCATTTGTCCTTGAAAACAAAAAGCAGTAAACGCAACGCACACGGTTGCGCGTACATGTTCACATGCATGCAATTATCAACGAGGCCGATATAAAATTACGCTCAAAACTATCGATGGCTTAGAATAGTTATATACTGTACGTATATGTGCACATCAAGTTCAATGTCATATTTATATAGGTGACTAAATAAAGGAAACACCAACATAATGTGTTGTAATGAATGAATGAATGAATATTAGATTTATATAGCGCTTTTTTCCCAATGAATCCAAATCGCTTTACAATGATAGGAGCAATTCACCTCAACCACCACCAATGTGCCAGAGACAGCCATAGTGCACCAGTACAAACTCACTACACATCAGATACACATTGGAGAGGCCAGGAGGGAGGGAATGAATCAATTCCATGTATGCATATATATACAGTGCATCTGGAAAGTATTCAGACGCCTTGACTTTACGCCTTGACACACCTGTCTATATAAGGTCCCACAGTTCACAGTGCATTTCAGAGCGAAAAACAAGCCATGAAGTCCTAGGAACTCTCTATAGACCTCCGAGATATAATTGTGTCGAGGCATAGATCTGGGGAAGGGTATAAAAACATTACTAAAGCATTGAAAGTCCCCAGGAGAACAGTGGGCTCCTTAATTGTGAAATGGAAGAAGGTTGGAACCACCACAACTCTTCTTAGAGCTGGCCGTCCGGCCAAACTCAGTAACCGGGCAAGAAGGGCCTTGGTCAGGGAGGTGACCAAGAACCCAATGGCCACTCTAAGAGAGCTATAGAGTTCCTCTGCAGCGATGGGAGAACCTGGCAGAAGGACAAACATCTCTGCAGCACTCCATCAATCAGGCCTTTATGGTAGCGCTTGGCATTCAGGCCAAAAAGTTCAATTTGTGTCTCATCAGACCAGAGAATCTTTTTCCTGATGCTCTTAGGGTCCTTTAAGTGCCGTTTGGCAAACTCCAGGTGGGCTGTCATATGCCTTTTACTCAGGAGTGGCTTCCGTCTAGCCACTACCATAAAGGCCTGATTGATGGAGTGCTGCAGAGATGTTTGTCCTTCTGCCAGGTTCTCCCATCGCTGCAGAGGATCTCATCTCATCCTTGAATGATCAAAGGGAACAGGATGCATCTGAGCTCAATTTCGAGTGTCATAGCAAAGGGTCTGAATACTTATGTAAATGTGATATGTCCGTTTTTTATTTTTAATAAATTTGGCAAACTTTCTAAAAACCTGTTTTTGCTTTGTCATTATGGGGTATTGTGTGTAGATTGATGAGGAAAAAAATGAATTTAATCCATTTTAGAATAAGGCTGTAACATAACAAAATGTGGAAAAAGTGAAGCGGTCTGAATACTTTCTGGATGCACTGTATATATACAGCATATACAGTATATATATATTGTCACTACACATCATACATCGTAATAGGTTGTTGGGCCGCCACAACAGCTTCAATGCACCTTGGCATAGATTCTATGCATGTCTGGAACTCTATTGGAGGGATGCAACATCATTCTTCCACATGAAATTCCATCATTTGGTGTTTTGTTGATGGTGGTGGTTGATGGTGGTGGAAAACGCTGTCTCAGGTGCCGCTCCAGAATCTCCCATAAGTGTTCAGTTGGGTTGAGATCTGATGACTGAGACGGCCATGACATATAGGTTACATTGTTTTCATGCTCCTCAAACCAGTGGCAGGGTTGAGTGGACCTAAGCCATGCCAGAAGAATGCACCCCACACCACAACAGAGCCGCCGGAATCCTTCACCGTGGGAAACAAGCACTCGATCCTGCAGGTTTGTTTTGGCATGCGACACACATGCACTCGTCCGCTTGTTGAGAACAGGGTGAGGGATGACTCATCTGACCATATGCCCTTTTTTCACTGCTGAGTCGACCACTGCCTGTGTTTTTTGCATTTTTAGGTGTAATAAGGGGTTCATGCACTGCCACCTGACCATAGTATCCCTCTCTGTGAAGTTCTCTACGGACTGTCCTTCATTAAACTACCTGCTCATGCCCTAAATTGATATTTGCAGTCAACTGATTCAGAGTCGCTTGTCGCATTTCCTTGCATCTCTGACCAATGCACAAGCATCATGCAAGTTGAGCAGTCTTTGTCACTGAAGCTCCTGCCAAACATGCCTACAACAATCACCCCACTTACAAAGTCACTGAGATCTCTTTTTCTAGACATGGTGGCCAAAATAATGGGCAACTGGGCATGGCCAGCATTTTTATACACACATATATATATATACAGTATATAATATACATGACCCTAAGCATGATGGGATGCTAATTGTTTAATCAAGACAGCAACCACACTTTGTGGATATAGTTTGTATCCCTCATGTACTCAAGTGCTTCCTTCATTTTGGGAGTTACCTGTATATACTGTATATATATATATATATATGTTTATTTATTCATTTTAAGGCCTGAAGTCTTACAGGTTCACAGTTTCCACATTACAGTTTCACAGTGTTATAAAACCATGGTAATGTGTGATAAGTTCCTGTTCTGATAGGCTGAACTGCAGTGATCTGGAGTGTTGTTAGAGGTGAGCTGCAGTGGGCGGGGGTGCTGTACTAAAATAAACCAGGACAGGGAGGGGGGTAAAATGTAGGCCAGAGGCATAGCCACGGGGCAGCCACCTGGAAGTGCTTCACTTCCACACTGCACCACATCACACTGCACCACACTACACTACACTACACCACTCTCCACCACACCACACCACACCACACAGTATGATTTTCTAAATATTAAACCCAGACCAAAGTGTAATGAACCATGCTCCTGCGCCCTGCTCTGCCCCTATACTAACAGACCCCAGAGTCACAATACACTGTTGTACACAAATCCACAACCCACACATCAAACTGTGATGTCTCTTAGCACAACACATCATGGGTATATTCACACTGTTCTGTCTCTTAGCACAAAGCATCATGGGTATATTAGCACAAAGCATCATGGGTATATTCACACTGTTCTGTCTCTTAGCACAAAGCATCATGGGTATATTAGCACAAAGCATCATGGGTATATTCACACTGTGGTGTCCCTCAGCACAAAGCATCATGGGTATATTCACACTGTACTGTGCCTTAGCACAAAGCATCATGGGTATATTAGCACAAAGCATCATGGGTATATTCACACTGTTCTGTCTCTTAGCACAAAGCATCATGGGTATATTAGCACAAAGCATCATGGGTATATTCACACTGTTCTGTCTCTTAGCACAAAGCATCATGGGTATACTAGCACAAAGCATCATGGGTATATTAGTACAAAGCATCATGGGTGTATTCACACTGTTCTGCCTAGTCTGTACATCCCCCAAGGCCCTGGCATACTTCTCTTTGACCTTGTCTTGGGATTTCTGGATGTCCGGACACTATAGACACTCTTCCTCCAACTTCTTAGTTAGGTTCCTCACCACTTCTTCCAATTCCTGGC